>JAWPHD010008554.1:77500-113877 GCA_037043455.1 Cyrtodaria siliqua | reverse complement strand
TCTTAATGCTATCAACGCCAGCTTTGTATAATATTTTACTTAAAACACAACTGGAATTGAATATGGTGCTTTCTGGATACTGTCCAAAATGTAAGTCACAGACACAGGTGGAATTCATGAACAAGTAGTATTTTCAAGGATTACATTTTCATCAATCATTCATCACTCATGTGTTCTAAAATGATCAGAATTAAGTTAATATATATGAACCATCACCATTTCATATGTTTCAACGTCAAACACTTGTCCTACAGTAGTTAAAACTTTATTTACTTACACAAATCCCTACACAGGCCATGCCATTACCCATTTGCTTGGTGTGTTTCACTTTTAATTTTAATTCTCCGACATATATGATAGATCTATTTGTTTGTAGTTTGTAAATTACGCACTAACTCAAGTCAATCATGTTAAAATTGGAAGTATATACGATCACTGTTTCGATAAAGGTCTAACGACTTAAATCCACTCCTGTACAAATAATCCATCGATCTGTCTGTGTGTATGCATCAGCATAATTTGACCTTTGAATACACTCCGTGTGTAAGCTATTTTTAGCACATCGTTTGGACTGTGGCAATGGAAATACAACAGTTCAATTCAATTCACAACATTGTGAACCTGATATTTCAATTTGTCCAAGGAAAAGTGGGGGTTATGGCGTGCGACTGACTGGCCCTAGGCTGGGTGTTTTTCTGTTTAGCTGCCATTTTGAATAGCCTCTGAAAGAGTGAAATGCAGGTACCAACTTTTAAAACGGTCACGAAAAATGTATATTCGCGAAAGAATAAGAATTGCGACTCCTGACAATTTCAACAATATTTAAGAATATACAATTTTTGTACCCGTTTTGAAACACTGGCAATTTTGAGGAAAGCAAAAAATAGTTTTTTCCGATCTTCGCATTTGTACCGCGATTTCCGACTATGATATCTCAATAAAATCTCCGACATAATAACTGACTTCTGATATGATTTGTTTTCTCTGCCGTCTATAGTATAAGCTTTAAACTAGTGTTTTTTAAAAGAGTACTATAAAATCCGCGCATCTGCCCGTGCTTGCAAACTGGGAACTACGTTGCCTCCAACCCCAATTATTTATGTTATGCGGTTCAGGCACGTGAAATGATTCAGCGCCGCCCCTACTGGTTGGCGACATCAATGCGCAGAATGTAAATGATATGCAATAAAAATAATTAATCATGGGTATCCGGTTCAGATAGGAAATTCCAACCCTCGGTGTAACAGTTTTAATCGGAACCTCGGCAGATGGTTTTATTCATATTTGGATTGACACTCATAGTTCTTTGTTATCCCTATGTACCCCTCTGTCCCTTTAGATTTCATATCAGACATACAAAAATATGTAAAGTAGAGTCATTATGTAGATTCTCTGCTATTCTAAATATAAATATTCCCTTTAAAATGATTCATCTTTACGGGTAGTGATATTTAGAACCGGCGTCTAATTTAGTAACCGGTGGCATGTTTACAGTCATGGTGCCATGTTTACAGCCATGGTTGAATGTTTACACTCCGCTAGTTTAATAGTTTAGAGATCTCTCATGAGAAACCAAGTCTGTCAATCCTGTCTTTTTTATGTTGATTGGGAACATTGTTTCGTAAATAAATAAAAAATGTAAACAGAGAATATATATCAACAAATACCGTTGAATATCCTGGCGTAACCAGTCTCGATAACCTAAGCGATCGCCGATATATGATGAACACAAAAACGAGTCTTATATGTCTCAAACATTTTCTGTATTTCCAGCATCCCCTGACTTAACGGCAATTTGTGTAGTTGCAGCATCTCCTGAAGGACCTGCGTTTTCTTTTTCGGACCGATCATCATTAACGGAGCTGTTTGTTTGTTGGAGCTGTTTGTTTGTTTGTTTGTTTGTTTGTTTGTAGGGTGTTTTAAGTCATTTTCTACACATGCAAGGTTATACATGACGGTCGATTTATTGTGGTGGAGGCAGACTACCCAATTTTCCTGGGTAAAACCAGTACTGTACAACTCCCGACATCCGTAAGATTCGACACTTCCTCACTTACAAGTCGAGATCCCAGAGGGATTCGAACCTGCAGCGGTGAGAGGTGAAGGTTTACAACGCAACCTCGTTAACCATTCGGCCACGGAGACGCTATTAACATAGCTGTACAGCGTGGATGGTTGCAGCTTCGTTTGTAGCCTTGGCATTTCTAAATGGAAACACTCCTGATTTATCACAGGCTGTTCAAGGCCGCAGTGTATGCTTTGCATGTTAAATCACATACGTTGTATCGAGTTATCACTCTGTGGTTGAGTCTAGCAAACTTTGTACACTCTTGTGCATATTTTGACCTGTAGTACGAAAAAAACTACGTCCATGGGCTTCAGAATATAGGAAGTGTGCGGAGGAAACACAAATAATACAATGTTATGGTATTTTGCCCATTCAACAAGATCAGTTGAGACATGACCCGTATTCTTTCATATAACACCAGTATTGTTTTGTTTTTATTGCGACCATGGCAATATTTAATGAAATGAGTTTTAATATGACTTAATCGCCTTCTTCAGAATACATACATAAAGCTACAAAACCAAACACATACATTTCGGAAAAAATGTTTAAGCAAAAACATAAACCAATTAATACTATAAACGTGAGCTTTTTACGCATATGCCAGTATTGGTATAAAACACAGTTGTAAGGTGGTATCAGTGTATATTTATGGCATAAACGTTGCTATACGTTTAAAGGTTGTTTTAATACTTAGAAAATAAACTCAAACGTCAGACTGATATTATTAGAGTTCTCAGAAATAAACGGCTTCTGATTCAATGCTTAAGTAAACATACACTGAGATTTTAAAAAAGGTGTTAAATCTTGGAGAAACAGAAAAATATCTTATAAAAATACTAGTCTTTTTAAACTTGTATTGTGTGTGTGAATGGTGTTATGGTGTGGTCGACTAAATACATGCATACACCAATAAATGTGGTTTTACATCCAACGATAAGTGTATATGTTCGTATTCGACAGAAGTATATAGTTTCTTAAAACCCTACAGTATGTGTGATAACGCACAAAGACGATCTTCTGGGTAAAGTAAGTTGTATGTTTTAATTATTAGTTCAAACATAGGAATGAAATAGACACTTAAGCATTGAAGCAGAAGCCGTTTATTACAGAGAACTCTAATAATATCAGTCTGACCTTTTGATCACCGCGCGTACACTCCCAGACAAATCTCAAGTTTAGATTTCGTCTATAATGAGCTGGTACGTTTTATTCCAATAATTATTTATTCCTATACTCAGACGGTGTTTTTATTTTACAGAACGTCTTTGTTATCTTCTAAAATAGATTTCTTATTTTACCTAAAATTAATCATCATAATGTGTTTGAAATGTGATTATTTCATTATATAGATGATCAAACAATTGTATTATATAGTTCTTGAAAGAGAAACTAACCCGCCAAATAACAGCAAATTTACATTACAAAATCATTTGTCAAAACTATATCCAGGTGTTCAGGTAATATAATAATGCATATGTGCCGATTAAAAGTTCACATCTTTTTTAAAATGCCCGTGACTAAGTATGAGTAAAATTAATTCGACCTCCAGTTTTGGAGTTTGGCCTGGCTGGTTAAAGTCGTTTATATCGTGTTTATAGAGTTTGGATTCTCAAAATATGTACGTTATATATTTACCTTGTCGTCAGTAGATTTAAAAACGATGTACGTATGTTGTTAAATGTGGCTGTTGTTGGCTGGATAGTTACTTTAAGTGTCTGTACCAGTTAATTTAAATTAACTGTTTTTAGTATTTTGTGAACATTTGAGGTTTTACATTACTGTTGTAAGGCCGGTGTTAGCATCAGCTTGTTGTTTTAAATATAGTTTTCATCAGTGTAATTGTTGAAAATATGGTTAGCATAAGTTTAGTCATTGTAAATATTGCAAGCATCAGCTTAATTGTTGTATATTAGACCGTGGGCTAGACATTTTTTGCTACCATCTCAGGTGGCAAATTCTTACTGGTACCATGTTATGGAGCACAATAGCAGTGCCAACAGCGTAGCTGTTTCCTGTTATAATATTTATCTCCCACTATTAAACAAAAATTAGGTTTCTTTAAAAAAAATCGTTTTTTCTAGAACCTTAAGTGCTAGATGTCTTATATTTTGCATGTGGCATAAGCTTATGGCTCGCTACAAAATATAATAAAATAATGACCCTGGGGTCATATTTAACCCCGCCCGAGGGGCCACATATTAACATAGCGTAATATAGGACAATCTTTTATAAACAAACTTTTTCTGGAACTACAAGAGCTAGATGCCTAATGTTTTGCATGTAGTATAAGCTAATAGTCCTCTATCAAATTTGTTAAAATGGTGACCCTGGGTCATATTTGACCACATCCCAGGGGTCAGTATTTATATGGAGCTATATATAAAAAATCATTAAAAACAATATTCTCTGAAATTACCAGAGCTAAACGTCTAATAACGTGCATTATTATAAGCTTGAGGTTCTCTACGAAGTATGTTTAATGGTGACCCTTGACTCAAGTTTCGTCAGGTGCTCTATGTGTAAAAAGGAGTATGATAATGGACCTTTGGAAACGACCGAGCACGACACATACGAAATATTGCAGTCTCGGTTTGATTGAGACTGTTCGTGAGCGGTAGTGAAATATGCTAACTACCGCTCACGCCCTCTAGCCCCGGGTTGAGCAGAACTCGATATTCATAAAATCAATAGTACAAAATTTTAACCATCCCGAAGATGGCATGCATATGGCGGTGGACATGGAGTGCACTACTTCCCCATGTCATACGGCGTATGGTCCCAGTATTTAATAAAATTAAATGCCCCGAAGAGCTAAATAAACAAAATGGAATTTAGTTGGGAGCAGCGGTTATGAAGCCTGCGTATCAAAAAGCAGACAACATATCCTATGAGTGGTTAAACAATACCCAGAGCCTTTTATCGGCCGGAGTAGTGGAACCACCGAATCAACAATTAAGTAAGAAAATAAAAGAAATTGAAAATGTACTACCGATAACTAAATATAAGTGTCGGGCTCAGCGATCTCCGAAGATCGAATGAATAACAGTACTGATTGCAAGCGCGGGGAGACGTTTTACTGCCGCCACACTGCACAAGCAACGCCATTTTTAAAGCCATTAAAGAAAAGCCTTTAAAAATCTCCGAATCTACATGAGCTAAGTGTCTAATATTCTGCATGTAGTAAAAGCTTAAGGTCCTTTAACTAGTTCGTTTAAATGGTGATACAGGAGTAAATTTTGACTCCAGTCACAGTTTTACATATAGTTATATTAGGAAATTGCTATTGTAGTTGTTTCTTGAACATGTGAGCACTTTTAGGTGAGGCCGAGTCAAGCCCCTTTTTCTTTTTTATAAAATCACTTCATAGTTAGGTTTAAGAAAAGCAATATTTCTCAAGAATGGGACTTTTGATGAAGTATTACATTATAAAGACCATTAATTAAAACAAATGAAACTGTTGTCGTAACCAAATGTCTAATTTAACTATGTTTACAAGTCACATGTTCAATAAATCCACCCAATACAACTACAAATGAGACCGCTGCATTGTCATGGCAAAACAATGTATGGACGTATTGGGTTGTCACATGAAGCGTTGGATAAAACAAACTGACTACTGTACCTTTGTCAGCAGCATTGTCAGCATCCATATATACCTAAAATGAGAAAAATAATCCTATATAAACCACAGTACTCAAACGCAACTGCACCGTAGGTTAACGCTGTACAACAAACTAAACCAAATAAATCAAATTAAATAGTCAATGAATGGGACAATATACAAACTTAATGAGTGGTGAATACAGGGTAAGCGACTTGGAACGGTCAGTAGGCAAAACAGCATATTGGTTAATTTAAATTGATGTTATGTGTACACACACTCGCTATTAACCCTTCTTGACAAGACAGTGTAAACAAAAGCATATCCTATCAAAAAGTAAATCTTTAACAATAAAGTCAACACCCAGAAAAATAATAAACGATACACTTAAATGTGTTTGTAAATATATATAATTATGTAAACATACTTAATTAGAAACATCTCAGAATATATCCATAATTTTACTGAAATCTATAAGATACGATCAAAAAGCCTGAGGACATATTGAGTTGTTTGTTTTATAAATGTACATCATAATTCGCACAAAGTACTACCAGGAAAGCCGTATTATTGTAGTAATACCGGTATGTCAGACATACTTTTCGGAGTATTCAAATATTCAACGTTGTACTATCCCGATATTCTGGGTACCGATCCTGATTAGTAAGCGTTTTTTGTACCGATCCTTATGTATAAGCGTGTTTTATTTTAAAAAAAGTCAATGTTATATTTTTCAGCTTATTATATAATGTAAATTTTAGGTAATATAATTATTTAAACGAGATATGGTTATTATTAACTGTCTTTTATTATCCCAAAGACTTTGCCATTAATTGATATTACATAGCAATGGGATGGGCATATATAAGGCTTATAGACTCGTGACAGTTAATACAGGAGTCTTTTGGTACACTGGCGGAGGGAGTATGCTCCTTTGAACAACACATACATACACACATTTGCTAGAAAAGAAAGACTGTTGTGAACCCCAGCTTTTTGGACATAACCGTAACATTGTTATCATGAAATCATGAAGTTTTAGCATTTTAGATGTATGTATTTCATCGCAGTCAGCCTCCTTGAGCGCATGCAACTTGTGGATAGCACGGTGGACTTGAAATCCGGAGAACCCGGGTTCAAGCCTCGACGGCACCACTGAGTTTCGTCATTGTGTTATTTGGCAAGACATTTTCCCGCGTGAAGACAGAGAAAGCCTTGTACGTCTGATGGGGACGTAAACTGAGCGGTCCTGTGTATCGGAGTCTATCCTTCAAGTTAAAGAACTATTGTATTCTATTTGTTATTAATAGTATGGCAGGTTCCCGGATTCCTACGTATAGCTCCCTCTCCGTTAGCGGGTGTTAGTAACATATAATATTTGATAATCCGTTAAACAACATCCAATTCATTCAATTCTGTTTCTTTAAAAGTGCATCTTCACCCACAAAATTAAAGGTAAACGTATATATTTTGTTTACAACAAAAGTTAAGTAAATATTGATATTGAGATCAATGAGGGATAGTTTACGGCAGTACATAGACCCATGTATTATAGCAACAACCCCCGTCATGGAAAATAAACTGTCGATCTTTTTTAGGTAAATGTCATTCAGTTTGCACTATTTCCGCATGCACAAAAATAGGTTATGACTATAATAAAAGGCAAAGAATATGTTACGAAGGTACTGTTGTAACAACTGTATCAATTCTAACAAATAGTTGCTTGCCATGGTTAGTAGTTAGTACAAGTACTCTTCTTCTTCTTCGATGTTTTCGTGCAAATGCTAGTTTTCGTGCAAATGCTAGTTTTCAATTTCATATGCATAGCTCTTTATTGTGATTTATGTGGGTGGGGTAATTCAAACTGTGTTAAACATCGTTAAAATAGACATAAATTGCAACTAAAAAGCATTTAAATAGACATCTAATTGGATTTTGTGTTTGCATGTGTTAACTATTGCTTGGTGTCTTTATTATATGTGTAATACATATTCAACACGTCTTAATCATAATACGTATTGAATAACGCATACAACTAAAATGGACTTCTAAGACGCGAACACACTCACATTTCTCTTATCTAGATCCTTTGGACTGTTTGTGTCTTTTGTGCAATATATATATATCAGAAAATTAAAATAATAAGGATGTTGCAATTATTCTGAGGAAGATTTACACTTTCTGTTCGATGTGTGTATCCCCTTTTCAGACTTGCTGTACTTATATACGCTAGCAAAGGCATATACTTGGCATAGTACATACTCACATCGATAATCTATCAAAACAGCTTCTAATTCGTAATTAAATCATCATAGAAAAAATGCTTTACTAATCTTAATTCCAATTAACATTATGATTAAAGAATATGCCAATAGTGGGTGGGGTAATT
This sequence comes from Cyrtodaria siliqua, assembly GCA_037043455.1. Classification (NCBI taxonomy): domain Eukaryota; kingdom Metazoa; phylum Mollusca; class Bivalvia; order Adapedonta; family Hiatellidae; genus Cyrtodaria; species Cyrtodaria siliqua. Next base: position 105,816 of record JAWPHD010008554.1, on the reverse strand, counting down.
TGACTTCCGATTGTAAGCACAATAGTAATTTTAAGCAAAATGCAATGCTGAAACATATCTCATTCATTCTGTATTAAACTAATAGGAATTAGAAACTTAATTGCATACGTCAAAAGTATATTAACAATTATCAAAAAACATAAATGTGCAAAAATAAACATCCAAAATTTGATGCCAGGTTACGATGATACACCTATTGTTGTTCAAATTAAAATAGTATAAGCTACCCATTCCAGACTGCTTTCATGGTAAAATGTCATCTACAGACATTGTTCTTTCAAACAAATAATGGTAGAATGTGCCACCTGAGTTGTTACCGATATCGAAAATGTTGGGTCCTGGCTCAAGGCCTATATAAGGTACGCATGAGGATATAATTGTAAATATAGTTAGCATCAACGTTGTTGTAAAATGATTAGTATCAGCGCATAATTAGGAGTTGATATTTAAAAATTGGATGTTGTTCAGAAAACTGCGAGTGTCAAAAGTAAAAGTTGGTCGCAATTTTGAAACTATCCGAATTGTGCGGGCAATATTTATAAGTTACGATCAACTAAATAATAACAAATGTTAGAAATCTAAAACAAAAAATAACTTCGTCTGAAAAGGGTCTGCTGAAAAAGTACAACACCAACCTTAAGACACTTCTTCGACTAGGCATATCACAACCCTCATTTTATGGAGATGTGGTCTATAAGCTTCGAAAGTTAAAGGGGTCTGACGGGTTTCTTGACCGCTTTACAAATTTAATCAGGAAGTTCGTCAGAAAAGGATATAACCCTTTGGTTTTACAGCGCACTGCATGTTTAGTGATTGACCCCTCTACAGTCAGTCATTACGCTTCACTTTTCACTTGTGCGATGACTGGACTACCTCTTGGGACTCTATGATTGTACCTACTGAAACTCCAACTAATGGAGGTGGGTGCATGAGCTTTCGTCCCTCGGGTTTTCTGGTCGTACCCTAGATTGGTTTTCTCTTTAGCTGCAACTACTATGGTTGTTCAGTACGATTCTGGATACATCTTGAGATGTTTTATTATTTTGTATGTGTTTCTTTAGTTAGTTTCTCAGGATGTGGACTTTATTGTTAGAGAATTCCTTTTGATAGGATGTAGTTTTGTTTACACTGTCTTGTCTATTTGGGCGCTGAAGACAGGATTGTGCGCATATAAAATCGATTGAAGCTAACCAGTAGGCCTTATTGCCTACTGACCGTTCCAAGTCGGTAACCCTGTCTTCACCACCTTTTCTGTTGTTTTTTGTTCCATGGTTCCATGTAGTTTTGTTTACACTGTCTTATCTATTTGGGCGCTGAAGACAGGATAATAGCGAGCATTGTGCGCATATAAAATCGATTTAGGCTAACCAGTGGGTCTTATTGCCTACTGACAGTTCCAAGTCGGTAAACCTGTCTTCACCACGCTTTCTGTTGTTTTGTGTCTCTTTCATTGTATTTTCAAGTCCTTGTTTGCAGTACAGTGCGGACCTACGATGCCTTTGCGCTCGGACGCTGTGGTTTCTATAGGACCCTATATCTCATTTTTATTGTTACAACTTTAATAAGATTAATAAAACACATATTTCGGTTCTCGCGGGAGAGGAGATCCCTGTGTTTGTGTCTGACCGCTCACAGCCAGATGTATCGGCATAGTTGTAAATATGGTTGCCATTATATTAGTCATGGAAATTTGGTCAGTAACAGCGTACTTGTTGTAAATATGGTAAGCATCGGTTTAGTTCCTCTAAATGTGTTTATCGTCAGCTTCTTTATTGTAAATATGGTTTACAATAGAGTAATCTGCCTATAGCTTAGGTAAGGTTTTAACTGCCAACTTGACAAACAATAATTATTTTCCAATTTAATATCAAGCACAACTCCTGGGGGAAATACCACTGGCATGTTTTAAGTTTTAATTACAGTGGCATTCTATGACAAGTCGATTAGATACAGAACAGATTGTTGACTGGTGAGAAGCGAACGTGCTTCCAAAGCGATAATCCAGCTCACAGTTCTACGTAGTAATGCATCAACAGCGCCGAAAATAATTTCTTTGCAAACTGACAATTGAATAACGTATAAGTTAAAGTAATCCTGTTTCTGTACATATACAATGTAAATATAAATCAAAATTGGAATAGATTATTCGTTGATTATTGGATGATATATTCCGCTATAAAAATGTTATTTATAAGATTAATATTGTTCAGACCACAGACCTAATAATCTATTATTAGGTCTATGTTCAAACCCAAATGTGTTCTAAAATGGCCTCGTGAATACATGCCTATGATTTATTTTGATCTAGATCTAGTTAAAGCATATGCGATGGTTGTCCCATAAGCCTGTAAACGCATCGTGCAAAAAGGGATTCAATAAAAACAAAGACGCATCAACATAAAAAGGTTAATAAACAGGTTAATACATATTTCAAAAGGAAGGAATATTCCAGCCACATCCTCCATTACAGCGAAACAAAAATATGCAGAATTCGCATACACGTTTCTCACCCGCAGAGCGGAAGATTTGCTTCTTATTCTGATGTTGGAACCACAATCATTGTTTTTTCTGCCACCACTGATGTAGTACCTGATACCGTTAATAAAGCTCTTATGAAAACGAATACTGAATATGACAAGAACGTGGTAAAATGAAAATCAGTTAGGGAGAACCAGTGGCCCTATTCTTGCTCAAACACAAATGAGGAGTATACTATCTGTCTATTATCGTTGACCAAAATGTATGCAAACAAGAGGCGCAAGAGGACGCTCTACTGGCTAAAGATAAATGTTATGTATCAGGGGCCATAACTCTTTCAAAAATGATTCCACTGGAACATGGCGAAGATATATACGAAGACTAGGCTTGGTACTGATCATCCCTGCCAAGTTTCGTTGAAATCCAGCGAGGGATTCAGGTGAAATAGTCCAGACAAAGTTCGTGTATTAAACATTTAAAGGGCCATAACTCTGCCAAAAATAAATCAACTGAAACACGGCGATGATATGCACAACTAGCAGGGAACAATTCGTTTAAATCCAGCCAGGGGTTCAGGAGAACTAGTCAGGACAACGTGTGTGTGTATTAATACCTTTAAAGGACCATAACTCCACCAAAATCTCTCAACCGCAACACGGTGACTATATGTACAACTAGGCCTCAACCGCAACACGGTGACTATATGTACATTTAGGCTTGGTACTGATCATCCCTGCAAAGTATCACTGAAATCCAGCCAAATGAAGGCCCTTTCGTCTTAATGAAGCCAAAATATAACATATTCAGAAAATCAAGGGCCATAACTCCGGTGTAAATTGTCCAATCTGGCTGGTTTTCGAACTTGTCCGAGCTTTCATTGATATTAACAATCTGGTAAAGTTTGGAAAATATCTGATGAAACAGAAGGCCCAAACGTCTTAACGAGGCAAAATATAGCATTTTTAACTAAATCAAGGGCCATAACTCCGCTGTTACTGGTCCGATCTGGCTGGGTTTACAAAATTGAGATTTTATTGATAGTAACAATCTGGTAAAAACTGGAAAATATCGGATGAAAAATGAAGGCCCTATTGTCTTAACGATGTCAAATATTGCATATTTCAGACGATCAAGGGCCATAACTCCGGTATAAATGGTCCAATCTGGCTGGTTTTCGAACTTGTCTGAGCTTTCATAGATATTAACAATCTGGTAAAGTATGGTAAAGATCAGATGAAAAATGAAGCCCCTATCATCTTAACGATGCAAATTATAGCATTTTTAACTAAATCAAGGACCATATCTCCGCTGTTACTGGTTTGATCTGGCTGGTTGTCGAACTTGACCAAGCTTTCATTGATATTAACAATTTGGTAAAGTCGGGTAAATATCGGATGAAAAATGAATGCCCTGTCGCCTTAAAGGGGCAAAATAAAGCATTTTTTAACAATCTGGAAAAGATTGCTAAAGATGGGATGAAAAATGAAGCCCCTGTCGTCTTAACGATGCAAAATATAGAATTTTTAACTAAATCAAAGGCCATAACTTCGCTGTTACTGGTCCGATCTGGCTGGTTTTTGAACTTGTCCAAGCCGTCATTGATATTAACAATCTGGTAATGTCTGGTAAATATCGGATGCAAAATGAAGGCCCTATTGTCTAAACGAGGCAAAATATAGCATTTTTAACTAAATCAAGGACCATAACTCCGCTGTAACTAGTCTGTCTGGTAAAGATCGGATGAAAAATGAAGCCCCAATCATCTTAAAGATAAAGAGGCAAAATATAGCATTTTTTTGCGCATAATTATTGAGCTCCTAAAGTCGCGCAATATTAATACGAGAAAGAATTCGTGCATGTATCCCAATACAAATCTAATAACCTATAAATATAGCATTCATATCATAGTTATGCATATTTTCAGATTGCATTGAAGTTTTTCTTTGTGAACATCATTTATTTCCCAAAGGATAATAATATCGATATCGAAATTCTGTCATAAGGCAAGTATTTTATATATGTCGATTTGCTTATAGGATTTACAATTACCATTGGAAACAAATCTGGAATATTTTAAGTACAATTTGATTAAGTTACAGAGATTACAAAACAAATGTCAAAGCTGATTTAAATCACGTTTAATGGAGACGACATTGTGACAGCGGTCTTAGTATTTGAGCATTAAAGGGACTGGAGGCGATCTGGATGAATATTGGGTGTCAATCCAAATATGAGTAAAACCATCATAAAGTGTTTCAATTTCATATTCAATGCGCATATACACTAAACTAGGCGTCATTAAAAAATAAAGATCTAATTATTGTAAATGAAATAGTTTGGTCGGAAAAACTCGACGACTTGGCTAGTTTTATAGTGAAAGAATCATTCATAGTAATGCGTATGATACTTTAAGGCGATAATACATTATTGTTTTGAGATTTAACTACACTTGTATCAATAGGTATAACTGCTAGCAATATTAACTCCATATGAATTAATATTGATGAATTAATATTGATGAATTAATGACACAAATACACTGAGTTGTCGTGTTACTCAATCCCCACATTTTCATCAATAATAATTCAACCGAACTTAATGTGCGGCTTATTTAATGCATGACGTGCACATTTCATATAAAACTGAAGCACATCATAAGGGTTTCCTCTTGTATTAGCGTTGGCACCAATTAATCTTCCAGATCGCCTCCAGACCCTTTAAAACAAAAACTTTTCAAATTGAGTGGCTATTGTTTCCTCTCTTGTCTGCTCCAAATGAAATATTCGCACTGGTTAATCGAACTGGTGATGATCAATGAGTGGCGGTTGTCAAACTTCTGTGTTAATTTAAAACTGACATGTTTAATAATTCTTACTTTAGAACATGCCTTATACAAATATTCTCATAAAATGACAGTTTCTCCATTTGAAGTTGTTCAGAATAAAGTATTTAAAGTAGCAGTATCTAAAAAGAATATGTGTTACGCTATATATCTCTATGTATAAATGTGGAACCCCCGGGTAGGGTAAAGTTTAACCCCCGGTGGCTTCATTTGTAAAAACTTTATTCTTCATGTCAATAAGATGCTTCATGCAAAGACTCATGTTCAGTGTTTTAGTTTATCCATATATATTTCTTTATACAAGCATTGGATAATTTGGCTGTGGTCATTTTTACCCAAAGGGCTTCAGTTGTGCAAACTTGATTTTACACCTGAACAAGCCGCTGCATGCAACCTATAAGTGCCATATGCAAGAAGTTTATAGCTTTATTTTGTAAACTCATTTGACCTTCGGAAGGGTCGGGAAGGATGGTAGTTTTATACCCCAGTTACCTTATTTGTGCAAACAACTAAATACCTCCGTATTAATGGACGCAACATGTATCTCATTATTCTAGTAGTTTCTGCGAAGAATTTGTTTAAGAGTTGTCCCAATCTATGCAAACATGGAACCAAGAAATCGAACCCCGGCGCGAGCCTATATGCTAACCCAGATACTTTATTTGTACAAACTTGACTCCCCGTGACTATACTATTCTTCTTGCGTAATATACATCACAATGTTCAAGAAACTTCTGCGATGCAGGCCTATATAAAATTCCATATAAATCATTTGAACTCCAAGGCCGATCACAGGATTGCCACAACGATATCATTTATACAATATTGAATCTTTAATGTCTGTATATGACCCTCGGGGTAGGCAATTTGTCTGACTTTATTTGATACGCTTAATGTCCACATCCATAAGATGCATCCTGTAACCTATTTAAAACGTTTGTTACGCAGAAGCTAAGAACAGATATAAATATCGAACAGGAAAAGTAGCATTGAAGTATGACAGTCAACTACAAACACACACAGAACAAAGAACAACTTTAAAGATGAATAAAAAGCAAGATAACATATCACAAACACAGAAGGGTTGACAAACGGCAATGGCAAAAAAGGCCGCTGTGGGTGAGGGGTGGGGGCGTTAAGCCAGGTTCTAGGGTGAACCAAACCTCACTCTTACCATATGGTCATCCCAAAATACGGACCAATGTAAATAAAGATATCCCCGCCAGGTAGAGTTCATGTTTAAGGAGTTATTTGTAATTAAACCCTAGGATGTATCGATCTTTTATGGGGGTTGGGTTGGGGCGGGGAGAAGCTTTCAATGTCAACTCATTGCCTTTTGCGTATGGTTTTGAATAGGTTATGTAATGGCGGCATTCTTCTATTTTGATCAATTTAAAATAACAGAATCTACATTATATAGATTGCTGGGTTAAATAATTCGCAATAGTATTTGTTAGAAGATAAATACAATGAGTCCGTTTTTAGGACATTTCTCCAGTTTTTTCCCCATGAATAAATGTTTTAAAAATTGTATTGAACTGACTTTTCTTAATATATTTCACCTTTACAAATCATGTATTGCGGACTTCGTTGTTGAGATAATAACGTAAGCATGTCACATATTTTCGCAACAATTATATTAAATTACATTTAAATGTGTTCAAAGGGAAATATCATAGAATATTACTTTCACTCTCATGCAGAGCCTCGAAAAAATGACAGATTTTTGTGTGTGTGTTGGTGGTTGGGTGGTGGTTTGGGGGTGGGGGGGGGGGGGGGGAAGCGTGGGGGTGTATTATTACCAGGTATTCAGGTCTTATACAAATATAATAATTTATATATATGTGCCGATTAAACGTTCTTAAAATAATTGATTATTCCGAGATTGAATATGCGTAAAATGAATTATGAGTTGGTATCTCTTAATTCAACGCTCCAGTTTTAGGGTTTGGTCTGGCTGGTTATAGCCGTTTTAGTGCCTATATAGTTTGGATTCTCAAAATATGTAAGTTATATAAACCTCGTCGTCAGAAGGTTTAGAAACTTAAACATATGTTGTAAAATTTGGTTGTTGCTGGCTGGATAGCTTCTTTAATATAATGAAATCATGGTACTTGTTGTTGAGAAAAAGGGCAGTTATAACCCTGAAATTACATTGATGTTTTTGGTCATACTTTGTCTTTAAATGTTAACATCAACAAACTCCGTTTGCATTTAAATATATTCTACATGTGTAAATATAGTACACAATCATCAAGTCAGTAACAGTTTGGTAATGCTCTAAATAAGAAAACTATAGCGGATAACCCCAATAAATCTCTTCATACACCTTAATGCCGAGTGGTTAAAGACGTTGCGTTGTAAACCTTCTCGTTTCTCACCACTGCGGGTTCGAATTCCACTGGGAGCTCGACTTGTTAGTGAGGAGGTGTCGATTCTTACGGATGGCGGGTGGTGTACAGCGGTACTGGTTTTACCCAGGAAAGTGGGTGGTCTGCCTCCACCACAAATATAAATCGACCGTCATATATAACCTTCATGAGTTGAAAAGGACGTAAAACACCATACAAACAAACAAAAAAGAAATAATGAACTATGCTTGATTTTAGTGCATCAGTCTTCACTATTAAAAAGAAAATCCCCTGAAAATACGTGGCTTGCCACCTTCTAATAAAAAAAATATGGAAAAAAACACCATACCCCACACTTCCCTCATGTATTGTGTGTAGCACACCCGCAACCACCATCCCAATCCCCATCTCCCTCGCACCCCAGCCCCCACCCTCCCCTGAAAAAACCACTGCCTTACCACACTCCCGCAAATCCACGAAAATACCACCCCTTTGAAAAAACAATGCCCCTCCTCCCCCACCAGCTCCCACTTTGACCGGGTACAGAACTTGGCATGGTACGTTCCAACATGGGGACTACCCTTGGGAATAAGACGTATAAGTGATTGTGTATTTTGCGCGAACACTTCCGTAGTAATTGTAATGTATTGTAATATATGCATTTATTATCTACTTTCCTGTGAAATAGTGGGTTAAATCCTATATTCGCTCAAGACAAACAAATATGGTCTATTTATTCACTCAAAATGTAGGTAGGTAAAGTTTTTATTTTTGCTCGCCCTATGGCGAGCTTACAAATAAACAAATATCCTCTATTTAAGCATGTCACGCGCGTGCATTGTGTAATCAATATGGAGGAAAAGCCCAACTCTCCATTATCTTGTTTTAGAACAGATCATACGCGTGGCAATGACAGCTGTTGGAATGCGCTTTACGTGAGCCGTAATTTAACGGCCAAAGAAATAGGCGTTTGACTGGCGTTTGACTGTCGCTTGTTTGAGTGAAGCGGGACAAGCGCAGTGAAGCAGTCTACATGTACACCACATTGAGATATAGGTTGCATAGTATTTTTGAAAAAGTATGTTATTGTGTACAAAGTCGCTCTTAGACAGTTCATGCACGAAAAAGACGCGCATAAACGACTGTAGGAATTGTTCTTAAAATAAAATAAAAACATAAATGGAAGCATTGTGTGAACGCACTGCGATGAAAAAAATAAGAAATTATTCACCTCAATTCCATGATTGATTATGACTTTAAAAGCTAAAAGTAGATATAAAAGTCGAACAGGAAATGTAGCATTCAAGGACCACAGTCTACCAAAAACTCGCACAGAAACAAACAGTAACAAGAAGCAGTCTGAGACACAGCCATATCCTCCGCCGCAGTATTTTTTGCTATGTGTGGCCTTGACTTTGATATTTAGACATGGGTGTTGGTATGGTGTATGCAGTAAGATGTATGTATACTACCAATTTTGCCACATTTAAGAATAATATGAATTGAATATGAACTCATACGATACCTATTATATGATACTAAAATATAAAAGAAGCAGTATATGATTCTCACATAAAACCTTTTATATGAGAATCATTAAAGTATTACATGAGAAGTTGTGATTTAAAAATGAAACTTTTATGAATTTATTCTCATATAAATATAAAAAAATCACATAACATAGGTTTCATATGCGAATCATATGTGACTCGTTTTATATAAGAATCATATGATTCTCATATGATATGAGAATACAAGCATATGATTAATTAGAGTGGGTTCGGGTCAGATCGGACACCTAAGGTATGAATTAAAAATCAATACAATCAATGCTGTAAAGAGTGCAGAGGTCACGGAAATATACGCATTTAAACTGTATTCCAGCTTTCTATATGTTTTTCATCAATGTACCGTTTTAAAAACGTTCGGGTCGTTACGGACATGTCGTCTTTATATATGGCAAAAGTTCCCATGTAGCAGAGACAAAATGCGCTTTATTTTAAGCATATTAGGGGCAGCTTTGTCAAGATTAGGGATGTAAAATGTTGATTGTTGAATTATAGAGCGGACACGATTTATAACTATAAAATTACAAAGGGCAAAAACTCTAATTTAAATGAAGACGGAATTATGGTTCTTATATTCTGCACTTCCTCTCAATGCCCTCTATCAGTGTGTGAATTTACACTGCAGTCCATATAGTATATTTTGAGGTATTGAGCAGACACGAAGTACAGGTATCAATTTACAAAGGGTAATAAATATAATTCAAACGAAGACAGTGTTTTGGTTCTTGCGTTCCGCGCTTTCTCTCATTGCCGGCTATCATTGTGTGAAATTGCAATGCAGTCCCTCCAGTAGGTTTTGAGTTATAGAGCGGACACGAATTATAAGTATAAAATTACAACGGACAATAACTCTAATTTAATGAAGACAGAGCTATGGTTCTTACGCTTTGCACTTCCTCTCATTGCCCACTACCATTGAGTGTCATTGCAGCCCAACTTATTCTAGGAGTGCTTGAGTTATTGAGAGGACACACATTTTAAGTATAAAGTTACATGGTTCTTGCACTCTGCACTGCATTTCATTGCCCTCTATCAGCGTGTGAAATTCCATTGCAGTCCATCTAGTAGATTTTGAGTTATTGAGCGGAAACGAAATGGGACGTCCGAACGAATGGACGGACGAACGCATTACTTTATCCCAATTCATCGTGCTGCGGCGGGGGATGGTTTTAAAGGTGAATAAAAGGCAGGATATGACAGCTTAAACATAAAAGGGTTGACAATAGGGCTACCGCATTGGAACTGTCATTGGCAAAAACGGCCGCTGTTCTTTTTTTAAACCAGTTCTAGTGTGCACCAAACCGCACTCATCCTGTTTGCATCCCAATAAAACGGGACAACAGTTTAAATAAAGATGTCTCCGCCAGGATATATTCTCTAACAAACAAGGCAGCATTAATAGGCAATCTAATTATAACACATATATGATTATGTATTTATGCATAGAAAAACCAAAACCTAGAAAGCCTCAAAGCAAGTATTCAATGACTTGGCAGAAGTCAGAACAACAATAGAACAAACCGTTAAGGGTACGACAAGACAAGATTTAAGACAAACATCAAACGTTACCGTCCTTCGAGGATTAACCTTGCGTATCCTTATTGACTCTCTCATCGTTATGTTTTGAAGTTTGACACAGTCGGAAACTCGACAGAAGATAGCACCTTAGTACGATGATGTTGAAGCGTATTTAAGATTTATAATATATTTTATTTCTCAAGCTCTGCCGTTTCTTTTGCCGAGTGTATGTGTCAAAATTTAGCCAAAGTGTCACTATTTGAACAAACTTGGTAGAATACGATACAAGTATGTTACATGCAATAAATGGTTTCAGGAAAGGAGGTTTCAACTTTTTCTCTATGTAAATGATGCGATACCTGACGTATATTTGGTAGAGACGTATGCATGCAAAATATTAGAACTCCTACCCATGTAGTTTCAGGGAACACGATTTTTTTTTAGATTTTACTGTAATGAATTATAAACGGTGACCTCTGCGGCCCGTCTAAATTTGCCCCCAGTGTGACAATTTGCATACATTTGATAGATGATCATAAGCGAATGCTCCATCGAATATACTAAAGCTATATGTGATTACTGCAAACAACTTTTTCGATTTATTTCCGGATGAAATATGTTCAAGCTTAATGCAGGTTCAACTCGTTTTTACATTAAAATGACAGATATTTATGTAAGTCGATGGAAATTTGAAATTTTATACTACGGGGCGTTAGAAGTTCCTCCTGTAAAAATTACAATTTGACGAGAGTTACTTCTCCGGACATATTGAGAATATATTGTACCCCACTAAATTATATATTATTGAAAATATAATCTAATTGCCAATACTTTTCATATATGGACTGAAACAAGATGAAAAACCAAATGGTCCCTCAGACCTTACAGTTTAACAAGAGATCCTTCATCTGAAATAGCTAGAACCAGTGTACAACCCTAAATTATATCCTATTGGAAAGATAACATTAATTTCGACAACTTTTCATACATGAACCGAAGCGTTGCAAGTTAAACATTTACCATACTAGTCTATGTTAAAAAATGTGATTTTCCTATATAATATTTTTTATATATTTGGATCTTCAGTGCTCTCTTGGTGTGGCTCTTTAGAAGACGCGTATTCCACTATTTTAAGTAATGTCTTGTCGCCCTTTTCCATAAAAATGTATGCTAAATATGTGATTTTTTTATATTCAAACATTGGAACCCTTGGATAAAGCATGTTTGACACCGATGATAGTTTTGTACTTAGAGATCTATAGTAAAAAAGAATTGTCAAAATGTTACGTTCTTTTGAAGTAGAGTTTTTTGTTTTTAGTTAAGGTGGCAATTTTCAAATTCCGATTGATCGAAAAAAAATTCTTTAAGGTTTTCCTTATCGTAGAGAACATGCGGACCCAAACTCGCTTTCTACTTGGAAAAAGTCAATTCTTAAAATTATAGATACACGTATTAACTTTTATAGCGCTAACCCCTCTTTTCTTCCTCCGAAACCTAGGTTTTCCTTTCGTAATTTAAAATCGGGAATTCAGGAATTTCATAATAAATTAGCAGCTAATAATATAATTATTGTTGGACGCCTACATTACGTCAATGTTTTATCTCTGGAACTCGGCAGCACCAATTCGCATACTCCAGTACATTTTACTGAGGATGATGTTGTTTCCACACATATCATTCGGTGCACTACTTTCAAGGCTGGGGTAGACGAAAAGCAAAACAAACTGCCTACAATGTACTGGATTTCTAAATTACATAAAAATCCGTATAAGGCTCGGTTTATTTCGAATTCAAGTGCCTGCACTACAACAAACATCTCCAAACTTTTAACTTCCTGTCTTACTGCCGTTAAAGATCACGTTAAACTATATTGTGATAAAACTTATAAAAACTCTGGGATTAATTTGTTTTGGTCTATAAAAAATTCAGGAGACGTTCTTGATAAAATGTTCAATAAACGTCATGTTTCGTCTATAAGCACTTATGATTTCTCTACACTATATACAACTTTACCACATCATCTTATCAAAGACAAGCTAATTTCTCTTATTTAAAAAAAAAATCGCTAGATAATATACTACATTTTTGGCTTAACGGCAGTTTAGACAATTATACTATGTGGACTTGTTATGAAGTTTGTGAAGCACTCATCTTCCTATTAGATAATATTTTCGTCAGGTATGGAACCACCGTTTATTGACAAATTGTTGGTATCCCTATGGGTACGAACTGTGCACCACTTGTCGCAGATTTGTTTTTATTTTCTATGAAAGAGATTTCATGTTGAGTCTTTCACTAGATACCCAGGCAGATGTAATTGAAGCCTTTAATGACACCTCTCGATATCTAGATGACATATTTAACATTGACAACCCTTTATTTCCAACTATGGTTAATAATATTTATCCTAAAGAACTTCAGCTTAACAAAGCTAATACATCTGATTATAACGCTTCTTTTCTTGATATAGATCTCTACATTGAAATTGGTGAAATAATTAGCAAAATCTATGACAAGAGAGATGATTTTAATTTTGACATTGTTAATTATCCCCACTTGGATGGGGATGTTCCCAGAGCAACTTCTTATGGGGTGTATGTGTCTCAACTTATTCGGTTTTGAAGAGATTGTACTCGAGTTCAGGACTTTAATATTCGTAATCTTTGTATAACTAAAAAGCTACTCAATCAGGGTTACCGTTACCATAAACTTCGTAAAACCTTCGCAAACTTTTATTATCGTAACCCTGATCTTCTTTCCAAATATAAAAGTAATTTAAGGACACTTCTGCGACAAGGACTATCACAGCCTGACTTCTATGGTGATGTGATTGATAAACTTCGTAAGATTCTTGGTCATGATCACTTTCATACTATCTTTGTTAAACTTGTTAAAAAGTTTATCAAAAGAGGTTATGACCCTATCATTTTGCAACGTACTGCATGCTTGGTTGTGGACCCTTTTACAGTTCGCCACTATGCTTTCCTCTTTAATTGTACGATGACCGGACAGGCTGTAGACCCTATGATGACACCTACCTAAAGCCCAATGGGACGGTGGCGTTTGATGTTTGTCTATGATCTTTCTTGTCGTGCCCTTAATGGTTTATTCTCTTGTTGCTCTGGCTTCTGCCAAGTCACTGAGTACCTTCATTGTGGCTTTCTAGGCTATTGTTTTTTTTAGTATTATATTTACACGAGCATATTTGTGTTTTACTTATATTGCCTATTGATGCTGCCTTGTTGGTTAGAGATTAGATCATGTCGGGGATTTCTTTATTTACACTGCCCTGTTTTAATGGGATGGCAGTAGGGTAAGTGTGAGGTTTGGTGCACCGTAGAACCGGTTTAAACCCCAGTGGCCTTTGTTGCCACTGACCGTTCCAAGGCGTTTACCCTATTGTCAACCCTTTTGTGTTTGTGATGTCGTTTGTATTTTTTATTACTTTTGCCTTCTATTTTGTCTGTTTGAGTGTTTGTTTATGTGTTTTGTGGTTGACTGTCGTCCTTGAATGCTGCTTTTCCTGCGCGATATTTTTATCGTTCTTTATTACAGAAGCATCAATATAAAATATGAATAAAATTGGTCCAGCAGTTTCAGGTAAATTGCTACATGTCTTTGGTGAAAAATAAATGTTGAACATTGATACAAAATAATAACGTAAGTAAGTACGTATACGTGTTTATGCATTATAAATACAAAACATTGTTTTCTGACATGACCAGTAATTAAATGGAGTGGAAATTATAATTCAGACAATTAAAGTCAGACAACTATTTTATTTTACCATATATATGCTGGCCTACATTATTACATGATATACAATAGTTGTTTGACATACAGATGAGTTCTGCTACATGTATAATAACTGGTACAGATGAGTTCCACTACCTGTATAATAACCGATACAGGTGAGCTCAGCTGCATGAATTATATACTGAGGAGAAAAGTTTAGCATGTTTTTTTAGATGAAATAATACTGCATTCAAGATATACTGCCATTTTGGGACTTTACGGGCTTGACCCCTACATTCATGTATTCGTTACGTCATTAAGATTTTGATTGTTATTGATGTGTGTTTAATAAAATATTGAGTCTATGACAGTAGTTTCTTGATTTTATAACCAAAAATGTATTATTTCCGGGATCCAACAAAAACTTGCTAAACCTTTTTCCATCAGTATATAACCAGTACAGTTGAATACTGATATATGCTGCTCACCACTACCGTTTAGCTAGGCTATGTATAATATTATCAAGTACAGGTGAGCCCAGCTATGTGTACATGTATAATATTAACCAGTACTGGCAGGCACAGCTATATGTACATGTATAATATTAACCAGTACCGATGGGCTTAGCTATATGTACATGTATAATATTAACCAGTACCGGTGACCTCAGCTAACCGTACATGTATAATATTATCCAGTATAGGTGAGCTCAGCTATATGTACATGTATAAAATAAAAACACTAAAACTTATCTAAGATATATGTACATGTATACTATTAACAAGTACAGGTGACCACAGTTATATGTACATGCATAATATTAACCAGTAAAGGTGAGTCCAGCTATGTGAATATGTATACTATTAACCAGTACCCGTGAGTTCAGCTTGATTTACATGCATAATATTCACCAGTACAGGTGACCAGAGCTATATGGACAATATGTACAAACATAATATTGACTTGTACCGGTCAGTTCAGCTATATATACATGTATACTATTAATCAGTACAGGCGACCACAGCTATATGTACATGTATAATATTAACAAGTACAGGTGACCACAGTAATATGAACATGTACATTATTAACCAGTACAGGTGACCACAGCTATATTTGCATGTATAAAATTATCAGTACAGGTGAACTCAGCTATATGTACGTGTATAATATTAACCAGTACCGATGATCTCAGCTATATGTACGTGCATACTCATAACCAGTACAGGTGAACTCAGCTATATGTACGTGTATAATATTAACAGGTACCGGTGATCTCAGCTATATGTACATGCATAATATAAACCAGTACAGATGAACTCACCTATATGTACGCGTATAATATTAACCAGTACTGGTGACATCAACTATATGTATAATATTAACCAGTACCGGTGATATCGGCTTTATGTACATGCATAATGTTAACAAGTACAAGTGAATTCAGCTATATGTATATGTATAATAGTAACCAGTACCGGTGATCTCAGCTAGATGTACATGCATAATATTAACCAGTACCGGCGATCACAGATATATGTAAATGTATAATATTAACCAGAAAGGTTGAGCTCAGCCACATGTACAGATATAAATGCCGTGTAACGGTGAGCTCACCGGTACAGGTTAATATTATACATGCCGTGTACATATAGGTGAGCTCACCGGTACTGGTTAAGATTATACATGCCGTGTACATATATAGCTGAGCTCACCGGTACTGGTTAAAATTAGACATCTACATATATCTGAGCTCCCCGGTACTGGCTAAAATTATATATGTACATATATCTGAGTTCATCGGTATTGGTTAATGATATACATGAACATATATCTGAGCTCACCGGCACTGGTTAAAATTATACATCTACATATATCTGAGCTCACCGGTACTGGTTAATATTATACATGAACTTATAGCTGAGCTCAGCGGTACTGGTTAAAATTATACATGTACATTTATCTGAGCTCACCGGTATTGGTTAATATTATATATGAACATATAGCTGAGCTCGTCAGTGCCGGTTAATAGTATATAATTATGTACATGTATATATATGATGATCTAATGCATATGTACATGTATAATATTAACCAGTACAGTTGAGTTCAGCTATATGTACGTGTATAATATTAATCAGTACCGGTGAGCTCAGCTTTATGTGCATGTATAATATTAACCAATAGCGGTGAGCTCGTCTATATGTACATGTATAATATTACCAGTACTAGTGACCTCAGCAATATGTACAGGGATAATATTAACCAGTGGCGATGAGCTGAGGTATATGTACATGAATAATGTTAACCAGTGGCGATGAGCTCAGGTATATGTACATGTATAATGTTAACCAGTGGCGATGAGCTCAGGTATATATACATGTTTAATGTTAACCAGTGGCGATGAGCTCAGGTATATGTACATGTATAATTTAACCAGTGGCGATGAGCTCAGGTATATGTACATGTATAATATTAACCAGTGACGATGAGCTCAGGTATATGTATATGTATAATGTTAACCAGTGGCGATGAGCTCAGGTATATGTACATGTATGATATTAACCAGTGGCGATGAGCCCATGCATATGTACATATATAATATTAACCAGTACAGGTGAACTTAGCTATATGTACATGTATAATAATAACCAATACCGGTAAACTCAGCTATATGTGCATATATAATATTAACCAGTAGCGGTGAGCTCGGCTATGTGTATATGTATGATATTAACCAGTA
Organism: Cyrtodaria siliqua; assembly: GCA_037043455.1. Classification (NCBI taxonomy): domain Eukaryota; kingdom Metazoa; phylum Mollusca; class Bivalvia; order Adapedonta; family Hiatellidae; genus Cyrtodaria; species Cyrtodaria siliqua. The sequence continues at coordinate 88,581 of JAWPHD010008554.1, read as the reverse complement.
CAGGTAAACTCAGCAATAAGTACGTGTATACTATTAACCAGTACCGGTGACCTCACCTATATGTATAATATTAACCCGTACCGGTGAGCTAAGCTATATGTACGTATATAATATTAAACAGTACAGGTTATCTCATATATATGTACATCTATATTATTACCCAGTACAGGTGACCTCAGCTATATGTACATGTATAATATTAACCAGTACAGGTGAGCTCATATATATGTACATGTATAATTTTAACCAGTACCGGTGATCTCAGCTATATGAACATGTATAATATTAACCAGCAAAGGTGAGCTCAGCCATATGTACATGTATAATATTAACCAGTACTGGTGACCTCAGCTATATGTACGTGTATAATATTAATAAATACCGAAGAGCGCAGCTGTATGCACATGTATTGTGTTTACCCGTACCGGTGAGCTCAGCTATATGTACATGTATAATATTAACCAGTACCGGTGACCTCAGCTATATGTACGTGTATATAATATTAACAAATACCGAAGAGCTCAGCTGTATGCACATGTATCGTGTTTACCAGTACAGGTGAGCTCATCTATACGTACATGTATAATATTAACCAGTACCAGTGATCTCAGCTATATGTACATGTATAATATTAACCAGTAAAGGTGAGCTCTGCTATATGAACATGCATAATATTAACCAGTAAAGTTGACCTCAGCTATATGTACATGTATAATATTAACCAGTACTGGTGACCTCAGCTATATGTACATGTATAATATTAACCAGTACCGGCGAGCTCAGCTATATGTACATTTATAATTGTAACCAGTACCGGTGAGCTCAGCTATATGTACATGTATACTATTAACCAGTAAAGGTGAGCTTAGCTATATGAACATGTATAATATTAACCAGTGGCGATGAGCCCATATATATGAACATGTATAATAGTAACCAATACCGGTAAACTTAGCTATATGTTTATTTATAACATTAACCAGTACCTGTGAGCTAAGCTATATTTACATTTATAATATTAACCAGTAGCGGTGAGCTCAGATATATGTACATGGATAATATTAACCAGTAAAGGTGAGCTCAGCTATATGTACATGTTTTATATTAACAAATACCGGTGAGCTCAGCTTATGTACATATATAATATAAACCAGTACACGTGAGCTCAGCTATGTGTACATGGATAATTTTAACCAGTACCGGTGAGCTCAGCTATATGTACATATATACAGGTGAGCTCAGCTATATGTACATGTTTTATATTAACCAATACCGGTGAGTTCAGCTTATGTACATATAATATAAACCAGTACACGTGAGCTCAGCTATATATATATGTACAATATTAACCAGAAAATGTGAGCCCAGGTGTATAATATATATATATAGTAATAATAATAATAATAATAATAATAATAGTGATGATAAAAGCAATACTGGTAAACTCAGGTGTATATACACTCAGTATATTTAAAAACACAGCAATTTTGATCTTCGATTATTTTGAGTCGGCTGGTCTTTTAAGTTAGTACACAAGTTTTTTTGCCCCAATTTTAACATATAGCGATAAACAGTTGAGATTTCAGTTAAAAGAGATTTTGCACGAACACTTCTATTCCATCTCTAGAAAATCAAATAATATCAAGTGTTGCGTTTATAAATGTACTGAGTATATATAATATACCTAGTACACAGGTAAACTCAGCTAGTATATTAAAAAAAATGTATTCATAATAGTATGTATAATATTACCAGTCCATTTCAGTACTGTATTTAACGTAAAGAGTTAAAGGTAAAAGTTTGCATCCTATGTTTGCTCACATGCTTGAGCCAAACGCTTACTCTGTCAATAATGAAACTTTGATGTCTTGTTTTAGTCTTTGTTTCCCGAAAGGAAAGGTCTTACGTAGCAATGTACCATTTCATTAACAGCAGCATATTCTACATACAATATATATAGCAGAAATTCTCGAGTTGCGTTTGTTTCGTTTCAGTATATTTATGTACAGTATAACCGGTACTGGTGCCCGTTTTATGAAATATCTTATCACAATTTTGATCATAAGTCAATATTAAATGTATTACTATATATTAAGTCAAACAAATTAAAAAGATGTTCTTTAAACTACCTAACACATATACTGCTCTTGCAATATTTTCACATTTCAATACTTGCTAAAAATACTTTTAAGGAATATGGTGGAAGGTATTTTATTTTCAAATTATCGTAGACTGTTTCACACGTATAATATAATAGTACATGGAGACGAGGGCCTTGTTTTATTAAACATCTTACGATGTCTCATATTTTAAAATCGTTCACTTGTTTTCACCTAAGCATTCAATGTAGACAATAATGTATGCAAGTAGTGCAGAAATACCACATGCATAAGAAAACGAAACGAAATCACGTTTATTTGAAAAGTGTAATTAACAGTGAAGCGTTTAAGAAACTGATTTACGATCAAAATGGTCGTAAGTTGTTTCATAAAACGGGGCCTGTCCCCTGTTTTATGAAACAGCTTACGATAATTTTGATAGTAAGTCAAAATCAAATACCTTCTATTATTTTCGCATTTGAAGCAAACAATGAAGGGTGGAAATATTGCATAAACAATATATGTGTTAGATAGGTTAAAGAATATAGTTTTATCTGTTTAACATATAGCGAAACATTTAATAATTTGATTTACGATCAAAATTGGCGTAAGATCTTTCATAAAACGGGCCCCAGGGCCCCGTTTTATGAAACAACTTTTGACCATTTTGATCGTAAATAAATTTCTTAAATGCTTCACTAATAATTACAATTTTCAAATAAACGTTATTTCATTTCATTTTCTTATACATGTGATATTTCTGCGCTAAGTGCACACATAATTGTCTTCATACTAGAATGCTTAGGTAAAGAAAATGAAGGATTTTAAAATTGGAGACTTACCGTAAGACGTTTAATAAAACATAGCCCAAATTGATAGTGTTACGGTATATAAAAAGGCTTCGCTAACAATTAAATCCAATCTTCCAACATATAAACATTTCTATTTCTACCAAATAAGACAGAAATATACAACAACGTTTAATGTAACAATTTCAACCTCATAACAATGTCAACGCTCAAGGTAACTACTTGCGCAGCGTAATTTTCACCGTTTTCTTTAACAGTTACAACCCCAACTTTAAGATTAACAACTGTTACCTGAATCAGTTATGAGCAGTATTCATAGCCATTTTAGATGTAACTTCCTCTAGCTCGAAAACAGTTGGTGTTTTGCATTTTACGTGTGTGTGTGCTAGTAAATGATATTATTTAAAAACAATTGTGCTATGTTTTATTGTCTAAGCGAAGTATCAAATTTACCTCCTACATAAAAACAAAAATAGAAAAAAAATGAAGCTTGTCATCGACAAGAATTCTTGCACATTCTGTCATTGTTTAAATACCGCTAAAATGAATTCACAGACTTTGTTATTCTCAAACAAAGCGTTCCATATTTCGTAAATTTAAAAGAACCTCCCTTTCCATTGATTTTTATGACCTATAACAGTGTGTTCGCAATATATTTGCTTTTTCTATCACCGATTTTGTTTACAAATAACTTTGTAGCATGACAGTGTATGTGCTAAATTTATTTTGTTCAGTATATACAGCTAAAGGACACACGGCAATCTAACTTAAGCACTAAAATGACCAACTAGATTTATTATTCTAGTGTAAATTTTAGCTTAAGTTGCAAAATGATAGGGTCATAACCTCTTTTGATAAACCTTTTAACAAGTTTAACAAAGATAGTATGAAAGCGATCATGACCAAAAATCTTACGAAGTTTGTAAATCACATAACCATAGAAGTCAGGTTGTGAAAGACCTTGTCGCAGAAGAGTTCTTAATTTACTTTTATAATTGGAAAGAAGATCAAGGTTACGATAATACAATTTTGCAAAGATTTTACGAAGTTTATGGTAACGGTAGCCCTGATGGAGTAGCTTTTTAGTTAAACAAAGATTACGAATATTAAAGTCCTCAACTCAAGTACAAGCTCTTGAAAAACGAATAAGTTGAGACACATACACCCCATAAGAAGTTGCTCGGGGAACATCCCCATCTAAATGGGGATAATTAACAATATCAAAAATAAAATCATCTCTCTTGTCATGGATTTTGCTAATTAGTTCACCCTTTTCAATAGAGAGATGTAAATCGCGAAAAGAAGCGTTAATATCAGAAATATTAGCTTTGTTTATTTGAAGTTCTTTGGGATATATATTATTCACCATAGTAGAAAAGTAAGGGTTGTCAATGTGTAATATGTCATCCAGATACCGAGAGGTGTCATTAAAGGCTTCAATAACATCTGCCTTTGTATCTGGTGAAAGACCCAACATGAAATCTCTTTCATCGCAATATAAAAACAAAACTGCGACAAAGGGTGCACAGTTTGTACCCATATTGATATCAACAATTTGTCTATATACGGTACCTGACTAAAATAATATCCACTAGAAAAATAAGTGATTCACAAGTGATTTAACATAAAGGTTTAGGATTTTTTTAATTGTACCACACGTATAAACATTATATTTAAACATACCATAAAACATAAAAGTGTTTTCAAATCGGTGTGATTACTTTTAAAAGAAGAAATCCCGTTTGTTGGCTATATTTGTTACATTTTGACCTTTTTGGTCAAAATTCAAGATATACGTTTCTCTACTACATAGAATGTCTATTTGGGTAAAACACCACTAAGTTCATAAACAAGAGGACCAAATGGATCTGAATCGCTCGCCTTATGACTTTTGCATTGTAGACACTTGCAATAGTAACAGTTGTGGGTAAGTAAACAAAAAATGTCTGCTAAGTTAAGAGAAGATATTTAAATTGTTTCCTTATTTGGGAGACAGGGCCAAATTTAACACAAGGTCACCATTTAAAAGAAACTTGGTAAAGGACCATCAGCTATGGCACATCCAAAATTTTAGAGCTTTATCTCAAGACTTCCTAAAGGCTTTCCTATATAACTATGTAAAAGTGTGACCCCTGAAGCGGGCCAGATATGATCCTAGGGTCACCATTTGAGCTCACATGACCATAGGCTTATGCTGCATGCAATATATGAGACCTTGTGGTTTCAGAGGAGAATAGTTTTATATTATTTTTCACCATATAAGTCTATGTAAATGTTGTAACCCGTAGGGCGAGGCAACATTTGACCCCAACGTGGTAGAGGCCCATAAGCTAATGTTAAATGCATAATATTAAACATCCGGCACTTGTAGTTTCACAGAAGAGGATTTTAGTGTTTTAAGATTCTCCTCTATAACTCTATGTAAAACTTTGACCCTTAGGGTGGGGCAGATCTTACCCTATTGTCACCAAGTGAACAAACTTTGTAAACTACTATTAGCTGAAAAGACATGCAATATATGATAGTTGTATGCCTTGTGATTTCGGGGAGGTAGAGCTTTTTAAGCTTTTCACGATGTTAGATTATGTTAAACATGTGACCCTTTGGGCATAGACAAATTTGACAGAATAATGGCCTTGAAGAGTAAACTTGGTAGAAGACCATACACTTATGGTAAATGATAATATTAAACCTCTCGATCTATATCTTATATAACTCTAGGTAAAAATGTGACCCTCCCCTCGGGATGGGCCAGATTTGATCCCAGTGTCACCATTTGAACAAACTAACATAGTATATATAAGAGCTCTATGCCTTGTGGATTCGGAGAAGATTTTTCAAGCTTTTCCTATAGAAGTCTATGCAAAATATGAAACATGTCTATTTACATATTTTGGAACGTTTAATTTTATCAATTAATCATGGTAATAGAGCCTAACTATAATAAATCTGAAAAACATTGACCTCACAATTATCCAAAATTTTGGTGAAAATTGCCTAACCGTTTTTGAGGAGAAAAGACTTACGAATATCGGTTAATTTGGAATACGAGTCATGGATACACATAACCATGTTTTACTGTCCACCTAGAGTATCAGGCAGTTTATACAGTGTGTGATTCAAATTTCATACCGCTATCTTCTTTTAAGTAATTTAAAACTCTAGAATTCATCCAACATGTTCTTGATTTGATCCCATTCAACCTGAACAGCAGGGTTGTCTTTCATCTTCTGAAGCAGAACAGCCAGTGTGGCCCCATCAGCATTTTGTTCTGCCCATTTGGTCAGCATAACGTATATCCGGTATACCGATGAAGTTCGATGATCCTCTTTGATATGGTATACGTCGGCCTTTGAAAACCCTAATGGCTCGGCAAGGCATTCCCAATCACTTCCAATGGATTTGGCTATTTTGTCGAGATTCTTTGTTGTGACTGTTCTTGAAAGTGTATCAGACGATATACCGTTGGAAAACCAGTCTTGGTTCGGTCTAAGAATATAATCATCCGGAAACCATTCTCGCAGTATCAGGTTAGCATTGAGTATATGCTTATCTTCGATATCAGGACACGGCGAATATTTGCGTTGCTTTAGGGTGTCAATCGGCTTTATGCACTTGCCACGCCTTCCTAAAAAACAGCGTATACTCAACTTGTATTGACTCTCTCGATTTCGATGGCATCTTCCTAATTCATGAGTTAACACTTGCTCCACATATCGACGAAGAATATCGCTCTGTCGGCAGTCAATTTCGAGACCACAAAGATTCACTACTCGCACTTCTATTGCTTTATCTGTTAATTCAATAACTCCACAGTGTGCATCGTCTAGCCTATAGATGCCAATATTATCATATATGAATTTGGTGTCCTTATATATTACGATAGGCCATCTTCGTATTGCCGCTGCTGTTGTGCGATGGAACAGAGTTGGTAAAACAAATCCATTCTCAAAGGCAAACGCAAGTGCCGTCATTGTTCTTTTCGTTCCCCTTGACCCCAAAAAAGCGTCAATATCAGTTTGCGAAATGCGACTTCTTAATAAGCACGGTACCATATAGACTTCAAGTTTAGTTTGAACTGCGGATTCTTGATTGTAGACACATACTTTTGAAAAAATATTTAGTTTGTTCAGGTATTTTAACAAAATGTCTTTGTGCTCATAGAATTTGTTGTTTGTATTGTCACTTCGCCAAACCTCATCAATCAATTTTGGATCGAGTATTGCTTCCGTCATCAGTGTATCCCATAGATTTCTGAGTTCTGACCTAACAGTGCAAAACCTTTTTGATGAAATAATACATTGAAATGCATCAATAAGCCATTGTGGGTCAAGCACTACAAAATCCGATAACGCATCTTCGTTGAAGTAGATCAATGTTCCCATCAAATGGTGAAGTATCAGGAATAATTGTATTTCTTGTCTATCTTCAATTGGCACTTCGTTTGCTGCATCTATTTCACAAACCTCGTCGAACATAACATGCTTCTCATTTCGCCTTTCTCGCAAGCTGTTTTCCAGTGGAATCCATTTGACAGGTATTTCTTGATTCCATGCCTTCTGTTTTTCTGCAACATTGATGATACATTTACCCAATTCCTGTATTGTTTTTGGATTCGTTGCGAAATTGTTGATAGAAAATTGTTCTGGCTGAATATGTTTTAACATCGGCGTTCCATCAAACAATTTCCTTACTTCATCGAAGTAGTCAAATGTCATTTTTTTTGTGACTTCATCATCTCCTTCAATCAGATCTAGATGGGTTCCAACCAGAATAACAGGAGGTTTACCATCTGAATTTCCAACATACGAATGTATCGAGTGCATCCAGAACTGACAGAACGACTTCACATCTTTAAAATTGGATCTTTCTGGGAAATCATCATCTTCGACCGTTGTGTTGAGCGCCTTTGTTACATCAAGCACTAAAAGGTACACCGCTCTTGGAGAGTGAAATAGCTGGTGTGTAGCATAAAATATAAACTGACCTCCAAAGTCCCAAATATTGATCCATTTGTTCTGATTTATATTTGATTTTCCCAAACTATCATCATTGTCAATAACTGAAGCAAATTTTACTAAGTTTTCTCTTGTTTTGGTGATTGTTTTGGTGATTGGTTTTGGTGATTGTTGCAATCGTTCTATCGAACAACGTGCAACATTAGCTATACGTGTAATGCTTTCAGAGTTCGCAGATGGTGAATTTGTCATACTCCATCGTCCATCACTTGAAGCGATGCATTTATGAACATGAACATCTACACCATTCGTGCTGGTAGTACCATCCAATGACATCCCCAGTAGGTTTTTTGTTAAAGTTGTTTTCCCTACCCCATGATGTCCAACAAGCATCACGCGAATAGTGTTTTGCTTCTCCGTTCCTTCTGTTATTACTGTAAAGTACAGTTTCATCATTGACGGATCCAACTGATGCTCAATGCCGGTATGCTCTTCTGGATCTACATCTAAAACATTGAGTAGTTTCTGGATATACATCAAAAGAGCTTAATTTGCATTGTACCTCAAGTGAGAAAAATGGTCATATAGAAACCACAGCACACAAACGGTAATGACACCGTATATCTACCGTATATCCACAATGTACAACTAACTAAATCAAATGGGCAACTTTAGTAGTCAATAAATTAATGTTTTAAATAAAAAAATTGATATTTGTAGTAAACTTTGTCAAGCTTAAAATGAAGTACAGGCTTAGAATTAAAGAAGATAACGGGAGGTATACAGTAGTGGTTTTACCCAGGATAAATAGAGTTATCTGCATCTACCACAAAAAGTCGACCTCATAATATTTGGCCTAACATGTAAAGGGCCTTTTTTTCACAAAATTGTAAAGACTGCCTAGTCTGGTCATTTTGTGAATAAAAAACACGCAATAACTTTCTAATTTGTGCAAACAGTATTGGAAGAGTAATTGTTAAAAGCGACATTACTCAATGCATACATAGATTGTTTTGTGGCTGGAGGACACTATAAAACAAATGTACAAGTATTAATTATAATATGGTCCATTGTAGATAAGCTTTCTATACATGTATCCAAAACAAAACAATATTGAGAAAGTAAGAGGTGTAAATGTTGCTTACCAAGAAAAAAATAATTTTGAAAAACAAATGACCACAGTTGTAAAAAAATGACCATGATTTTTAATTGTCAAGTAGCCGAATTTCAGCTCCTGTTATAGAAGGAAAAAAGCCCTGAATTATTATCGTACTAACAGTACGTAATAAACATTCACGCGTAAAATAAAGGCAACAGAGTTTTAACAAAACAAAACAGTTTTTAATAAAACTAATTCAATGGCAATAACTCTTCTGTATCATTTACGATACCGTTAGTGTTTGATTTGTCTATGCTTTCTTATATGATCGATGTATTACTTAATCAATTTTTTTAAGAAAACATGGTCAAATAACCCTGAAACGCTCACGTGCCCAGTGTCAATTGTCGACACTTATAACTGTATCAGTAAAACAAGCGGATGAGATAAAAGAGGTCTGATAAGTTCAGAAGAATATCTTGTAATATGTTTCCTATGTTACTCTAATTAAAACCGGTACCATCGGGAATAAGAACATTAAACCCCAGTTTAACCATTAAAACTTGGTAGCTTGTGATGTCGTTTGCTTTTATTGTTACTTTTGCCTTCTTGTTTGTCTGTTTGCATGTTTGTTTCTGTGTTTTGTGGTTGACTGTCCTCCTTGAATGCTACTTTCCCTGTCCGATCTTTTCATATTTTTTGGCAGAGGACAATATGATAATGTTACATAAACGTATTTAGACGTCTAGCTCTTTTAATGTCATATTCGATACAATGTAAACTGTCACCACTGGGTCACCGTTTAACAAATCATTTCTAACGTTGGTAAAGAACCAAAGGCTTAGGATAAATGAAATATATGAGAGCTCTATTTCTTGTGGTTTCAGAGAAAATGTTTTATTTGTTTTACATTTATAATAATTTATGTAAAGCACGTGACTACACTGGGACAAATTTTGAGTCTATGGTCTCCAATTGAACAAACTTCGTAAATGACAATACGCTTAACTAAAAAGCAAACTATTAGACTTCTAGCCTTTGTAGTTTCAAAGAAGAAGATTTTCGTAAAATATTTTCATATATAAATCAATGCACAACTGTGACCACAGGGACAGGGTCAAATTTGACACCAGGGTCGCCCATTCTCCTGAAATATCTAGAACGCGTTGTAAACTTCTAAATTATATATCATCGGAAATATGATTTAATTGAATGAAATTAAGCTGAAGTAAAAAAAAAAAAAAAAAAAAAAACGTTTCCATATATGTCTATGTAAAATCTCTCTATAAAAACTTTGGAATCCTATAGATGGACCTTTTTTGATCCCCGGAGAACAAACAATTCAGTTGAAATTTTAGTTCCTAGCGACCATTGTCAAAACCTATAGTACAGTTCTTTAAATGCATTTACCCACCAAATAACGGCAACAAAACACTAAATATTAGTGTATCAAAAATATATCTAGGTGTTCAGGTCACAAAAGAATGTATATGTGCCGATTAAAAGGATAGTTTTTTCACGGATTCTTGTTCAATAGAATTTGGATTCTCAGAATATGTAAAAGTGTTCCTGTTGATGTTGGGTAGCTACTTTAAAAGAAGTCGTGTGTCTGTGGTGGTGGTGGTGGATATATTTAGCAAAGGCGGCCATTTTCAAAGTCTGATTGATCTCATGTTTTCTTCTGTAAGGTATTCCTTATTCCAGAAGCGTCCATGCACGATTTTAGCAAATTTAATATGCATCGGTTTCGGAAAAAATGCTGCTAAGGCCTTTCCCCTATATAAATCATTGTAAACCATGTGAAAATTCTATAAACATGAATGATTCTAGTTTATTACTATATATCATATTCTTGAAGATATTAAATATTAATAATATTTAAAGATGAAGTTTGGTCTAAATCAACAGATCCTTTGTTCATGTCCTTTTAACTATTAATTCTCATTATAAACACGATGTTTAATATGTTATTGATGTACTTAAATTGAACATAATTTACATGTGATTTTAAGATAAAAATCGAAAAGGAGTATTGGTTTATTGTCGGGTTCTTAAAATACCCGTGATTGAATATGCGTAAAATAATTTATGAGTTGGTAACTCTTATCAATTCGTC
>JAWPHD010008554.1:0-75000 GCA_037043455.1 Cyrtodaria siliqua | reverse complement strand
AATCAATGAATCAATCAATGAATCAATCAATCAATGAATGAATCAATGAATCAATCAATGAATCAATCAATCAATGAATGAATGAATGAATGAATCAATGAATGAATGAATGAATCAATGAATGAATCAATGAATCAATGAATGAATCAATGAATCAATGAATGAATGAATGAATGAATCAATGAATGAATGAATCAATGAATGAATGAATCAATGAATCAATGAATGAATGAATGAATGAATCAATGAATGAATCAATGAATCAATGAATGAATGAATCAATCAATGAATGAATCAATGAATCAATGAATCAATCAATGAATCAATGAATCAATGAATGGTTTTTTACGGCACGTCGACACATAAATAGGTCATATTGTGCGCAAAAATTGATGACAAACGAAGGAATGAAGTATTAATTAAAAATTGTTGTAAATATATAAAGATAAAACTATTAAAAAATAAGGGATGATAAGGTGTAATATAAACTATGTATGTAAATCAACAAATGCCCGTCAACGGGTATATAAACAAGTAAATATATATAAGAACACATTATAATGATTTATATACTTTGATCTCTTTTAGGAAATCTAAAACAAGACTAAAATTCATAGTATCAAATAACTCTGTGCGATGACTGGACTACCTCTTGGGACTCTATGATTGTACCTACTGAAACCCCAACTGAGGGAGGTGGGTGCATGAGCTTTCGTCCCTCGGGTTTTCTGGTCGTACCCTAGATTGATTTTCTCTTTAGCTGCAACTACTATGGTTGTTCAGTACGATTTTGGATACATCCTGAGATGTTTATTATTTTGTATGTATATCTTTAGTTAGTTTCTCTGGATGTGGACTTTATTGTTAGAGATTTCCTTTTGATGGGATGTAGTTTTGTTTACACTGTCTTGTCTATTTGGGCGCTGAAGACAGGATAATAGCAAGGATTGTGCGCATATAAAATCGATTCAAGCTAACCAGTAGGCCTTATTGCCTACTGACAGTGTCAAGTCGGTAACCCTGTCTTCACCACCCTTTCTGTTGTTTTTTGTCTCTTTCATTGTAGTTGCAGGTCCTTGTTTGCAGAACAGTGTGGACCTACGATGCCATTGCGTTCGGACGCTGTGATTTCTATAGGATCATATATATCATTTAACAATCAGTCTTGCATTCTACATTCGGTCCTAGCCCTGCGTTCAACATATGAACCAGTCCTACTTTCAACATTCGAACCCACAATTGTATTCGACATTCGTACTTAGCCCTGCGTTCAACATTCGACCTAACCCAGCGTTTAACCTTCGAACACAGTCCTGCATTTAACATTTTAACCCAGCCCTACGTTCTGACTTCAACTTTCAAACCCAGCCCTTCGTTTAACATTTTTACCCATCCCTGTGTTTAACATTCGAACCCAGCGCTACATTTGGTATTCGACCCGACCCTGCAGTCACCCTGCGTTCAACATTCGAACTCAGTCCAGCTTTCAACATTCGAACCAAGCCCTGCATTTAACATTCAAACCCAGCCCTGCGTTCAACATTCAAACTCAGCCTTTCGTTCAACATTTGAACTCAGCCCAGCTTTGAACATTCGAACTCAGTCAAAGATAGAATTGCATTATACAATCGAATCCAGCCCTGCGTTGAACATTCTAACCCAGCGCTGCATTCAACAGTCGAACTCAGACCTGCGTTCAACATTTGATCATAGCCATGCACTCAGCATTCAATTCCAGCCTTGCGTTCAACATTCGAATTTAGTAATGCGTTCAACATGTTAACCCAGCCAGGCGTTCAACATTCAAAGACAGACCGTCTTGGTCAAGACACTTTTCCTTAGCCTTGTCCTTGGGTGAGGACGTAAACCGGACGGTCCCGAAAATCGTAGGCGAAAATAAGATATAGGGTCCTATAGAAACCACAGCCTCCGAACGCAATGTCATCGTAGGTCCGCACTGTACTGCACACAAGGACTTGAAAATACAATGAAAGAGACAGCTTGAATCGATTTTATATGCGCACAATCCTCGCTATTATCCTGTCTTCAGCGCCCAAATAGACAAGACAGTGTAAACAAAACAACATCCCATCAAAAGAAAATCTCTAACAATAAAGTCCGCATCCAGAGAAACTGACTAAAGAAACACATACAAAAGAAAATAAACATCTCAGGATGTATCCAGAATCGTACTGAACAACCATAGTAGTTGCAGCTAAAGAGAAAACCAATCTAGAGTACGACCAAAAACCTCGAGGGACTAAAGCGCATGCACCCACCTCCCTTAGTTTAGGTTTCAGTAGGTACAATCATAGTCCCAAGAGTCCAGTCATCGCACAAGTTAAAAGTGAAGCGTAATGACCGACTGTAGAGGGGTCAATCACTAAACATGCAGTGCGCTGTAAAACCAAAGGGTTATATCCTTTTCTGACGAACTTCCTGATTAAATGTGTAAAGCGGTCAGGAAACCCTTCAGACCCCTTTAACTTTCGAAGTTTATAGACCATATCTCCATCTGCATAAAATGAGGGTTGTGATATGCCTAGTCGCAGAAGTGTTTTAAGGTTGGTGTTGTATTTTTCCAGCAGGTCCTCGTTGCGGCGGTAGAATTTAGAGAAAGAACTACGTAGTTTGTGATAACCTAAACCCTGCTGAAGAAGTTTACTTGTAATATCTTGATTTTGATCATTGAAGTCTATATATAACGTCATTACACGCTCTAGCAAGAGAAATATTAAAAGATCGGACAGGGAAAGTAGCATTCAAGGAGGACAGTAAACCACAAAACACAGAAACAAACAAGCAAACAGACAAACAAGAAGGCAAAAGCAATAATAAAAGCAAACGACATCACAAACACAAAAGGGTTGACAATAGGGCTACCGCCTTGGAACGGTCAGTGGCAAAGTAGTCCACTTGGGGTTTAAACCGGTTCTAGTAATCGAATGAGCTGGGAGATATACACCCCGTATGAGGTAGCACGAGGTACATCCAGGTGTGGATAGTTAACGATGTTAAAATTGAAATCATCTCTTTTATCACATGTTAAACCACAGGTATATATTCGTTAGTAAGACGCACATTTGGAGAGGTAATGCAAACTTAAATCCTGAGAAATGGGAATTGAACATCTCAAAAGAAAAAGGGAGAATCTCAAAAGGGCTGGAAATCCAAACTGACAAGCAACCAGTACCTGATAATCTCATTTTCTTCAAGATCACTCGATGTAAATGCAAGACCGATTATTATGACTAAGGTCACTGTCACTCATACTAAACTAGAAAATTGTTTTTGCTCAAAAACTTTAGTTAGGAATGAGATATTGGAAGGAAATTTAGTACGCAGGTGGCTTGTGTGGAAATGAAGCTTGTGGTTGCATTTAAGGTCACTAGGGACAAGGTCACTGTTTGAAAAAATAACAAGATAATAATAATCGATTACCTGAGGATCTTCGCAAAATCCCTACATACAAACTTTATACCCTGGAGATGCAGCCATATTTGACCCCAGGGACCCCCAATTGAGCAAATGTGATATTCTAAGGGTTAGCAATCATTAATAATAATAAAGAACAAGAGGGGCTGTGGATGCTGTACAAGCTAAAATAGTTCTTATATAAGGGGTTTCATCATTTAATTCCCTTCGATTCCTTTTTTACCAGTGCAAAACACAACAACACCACAACCGAATTTTAAACGCACGACCCCATGCCAAATATCACCTACGAATTATCTATGTGAAGTAGTAATTGATCTCGCGGAAGCAGATTTTTTAATTGTGTCCCTATATACTCTATGTAAAACTGTGACCCCTGGGGTGGAGACAGATATGACCCCAAGGTTACCTTTTAAAAAACATTGTAGATTACCATAAGCTGATACTACATGCAATATATGACAGCTCTGGGGCGTGTGGTTTCAGTTAAAAAAAAGTTTATATCTCATTTTTGTATTCACAACTGTGTCACTTGTACAGTGTGGCGGTGGTAAAACAATCCCTGTGCATGCGATACATGTTGTTATTTGTTCGCATCTTATAGAGATCGCCGCGACGATGTTTCAGCGTAGTTTTGCCCTGTACTTTAACAGTTTACACCTTGTAAATAGCTTGACATCATCATAAATGTGGTATACTATATGTATTTTGCGTCCGCATATAGATGCTCCATATGACCATAAAATACATTTTTTAAGATAGCTTATGTTAACAAAGGCATCGATTTCATTACTTTAGCCGGAGTATTTAATGACATGCGGGTGACTGACAAAAGTATTTCAAGAATATTGAGACTCCTGTTATATGTTATAAGTATAAGAAATCAACTAGAAATCTTATTTTCAATTATAATAGGACAGTTTCTGATCTTGAAATCGAGGCATCTAATCCTACTGATTGAGATTGTTAAAATTCTAAATTTTGTTTTGAACCTGCCGGTCACATTCTCACTGGCAATCTTGATGTTATTGAGGATAAGAGGATACGGCAGTTAATTGCCAAAGGTCCTAAGTATCGCCTTCCATCAGATATTTATGTTAATGCCTGTCACAATGAAATTTGGGTAGTTCTTTAACGATTTCTTTACAAAGTGGTGTAAGCGCGAAAATGCAGATAAACATGCACTTACTGCTTGGATGAAAACCATTTCTGAAATTATTGAATTACGTATACTATTTTATGAATCAAATCCATCCCTGCTTCCACGGTCATCTACTTACAATTTAAGAAGGGTATTCAGAATCTGCATACTAAATTTGTCTAGTTCCTGCAGACAAAGCTTCCAGCAATATAATCATTGTCTGACGATTACATTATGTCATTACTTTGAATGCAGAGCTAGCGAGCACTTCTGTTTAATATCTAACCACACCTACGTTGGAGAAGAACATTGATTCCCAGGTTGAGTCCTTAAGCAGACGAGGCTCCCTATGTACTGGATACCAAAACTCCACAAAATTCCATACATAGCACGTGCTATTGTTAATTTAGCCACTACGCTCACTTTTCCCTTTTGCGATTACTGGACAATCTCTTTGAAAAAGAGTATGATAATGGACCTTTGGAAACAGCTGAGCACGACACATACGAAATATTGCAGTCTCGGTTTGATTGAGACTGTTCATGAGCGGTAGTGATATATGCTAGCTACCGCTCAAGCCCTCTAGCCCCGGGTTGAGCATAACTCAATATTCATAAAAATCAGCAGTACAGAAGTTTAACCATCCCGAAGATGGCAAGCATATGGCGGTGGATATAGCAATATCTGTATCTTTATTTCATCCCCTTTATCCAGCGGCGTATGGTCCCAGGATCTAGTAAAATTGTATACCCCGAAGAGCGAAATAAACAAAAAGCAATTTAGTTGGGAGCAGCGGTTATGAAGCCTGCGTATTACAAGTAACAGCCAAAAGACTAAATTAAAAAGCAGACAACATATCCTATGGGTGGTTAAACAATACCCAGAGCCTTTTATCGGCCAGAGTAGTGGAACCACCGAATCGAAAATTAAGTAAGAAAACAAAAGAAATTGAAAATGTACCACCGATCACTAAATACAAGTAAAGGGCTCAGCGATCTCCAACCGCAACGAAAAATTATTGGAGAAGTACAACACCAACCTTTAAACACTCTGCGACTAGGAATATCGCAACCCATATTTTACAGAGATATGGTCTTTAAACTTTGAAAGTTAAAGGGATCTGACGGGTGTCCTGACCACTTTACAAAATTAATCAGGAAGTTCGTCAGAAAAGAATACGATACTTTAATATAACAACGCACTGCATGTTTAGTGATTGACCTCTCTACAGTCAGTCAGTACGCTTCCCTTTTCCCTTGTGCGATGTCTGGACAATCTCTTGCGACTCTATGATTGCGCCTACTGAAAACTCGACCAAGGGAGGTAAGTGCATGAGCTATCGCCCCTCGGGATTTCTGGTCGTACCCTTGATTGGTTTCTCTTAGGCTGCAACTGCTGAGGTTGTTAGTAGAACTCAGTATACATCCTGACATATTTCTTATTTGGTATTTTATATAGCATTACAACAACATCTTAGTGTTTTTTTTTGTTAGTTTCTCTAGATGTGGACTTTATTGTTAGATAATTCCTTTTGATGGGATGTAGTTTTGTTTACACTGTCTTGTCTATTTGGGCGCTAAAGACAGGATAATAGCGAGGGTTGTATTCATATCGATTCAAGCTAACCTGTAGGCCTTCTTGCCTAGTGACCGTTCCAAGTCGGTAACCCTGTTTTCCCCAGCCTTTCAGTTGTATTTTATCTTTTCCATTGTATAATAAATTAGATATTTCACCTTGTTTGTAGTACAGTGCGGACCTACGATGCCATTGCGTTTGGACACTGTGGTTTCTATAAGATCCTATATCCCATTTTTCTCTTTATAAGTCTATGTAAAACATTCAAAAAAATTATATACACACTTTAGAAAAACTTAATGAAAGAATCAAATGGATCTAAACAAACAGGAAACAATAATAAAATTAAAGAATTAAAAAAAGTTTACTTCCAGTGGGAATTTAACCCACGGCACTAGGTTCCCAGTGTACAAGAAGTAATTAAAATATTTTTTCTATGGCGGCCATCTTGGGTGTCGCGTTTAACTTATTTTAACAAATTTGAACACCATTTACCTAGTGATCATCCAGGTGAAGTTTGGTCAAAATTGACCAATCGGTTTCTGAGATGATGCTCTTTTGAAGATTATCCCCAAATAAGTCTATGTAAATTATGTTACCCCTGGGGCAGGGCCAACTGTGACCCCAGGATCACCATTTGAACCAGCTTGGTAGAGGACCATAAACTTGTAGTAAATGCGAAATATTAAGCCTCTGGCTTTGTAGTTTTAGAAGAATATTGTTTAAGCATTTCCTTATACAGGTCTATGTAAAATTAAACATGTGACCGCAGGGGAGGGGTCAAATGTGACCCGATGGTCGCCATTTGAACAAACTTGGTAGAAGACTATAACGCAAAATATTGAACCACAGACTCCTATAGTTTCAGAGAAGAAGAGTTTTTAAGTGTTCCATATATAAGTCTATGTAATACATGCATCATCTTTATATACAAACTTCAGAAAAATTAAACAAACGAAAAATGCATCCAAACAGGAAACAATAATAAAACGAAGAATTTAAACAAAAAGTTTACCTCCAGTGGGATTTGAACCCACGGCCCTAGCTTCCTAGTGTACAAGAAGTAATTTAAAGATGTTTCTATGGCGGCCATCTTTGATGTCGCCTTTACCTAATTTTAACAAATTTGAAAAGCATTCACCTAATGAGCATCCATGTGAAGTTTGGTAAAAATTGATTGAGCGGTTTCTGAGAAGATTTTTTTTTAAAGATTTTCCCAATATAAACCTATGTAAAACATTTGACCTCTGGGGCGGGGCCAAATGTGACCGCAGTATCACCATTTGAAACGCTTGGTAGACCCTTTGTAATTTTAATTTTAGAATTGTTGTCCGCAGCATAACTGAAATACTACGAATGCAATTAGAATGAAACTTCACACTATGATAGAGGACAATGGGAGTAAATGCAGAGAGCATGGTCTGTAAACTATATCTATATTTCAATTAGAGTTATTGCCCTTTGTAAGTTTATACTTAGAATTCTTCTCTGGAGCATACCATATAATTTTCTAATTGGACTGGAATGAAACTTCACAAAATTATAAAGGCCAGTGAGAGGAAGTGCAGAGTGCAAGAACCATTACTCCATCTTCATTCAAATTAAAGTTATAGTCCTTTTGTAATTTTATACATATAATTCTCAAAATGGAACATCCCTTGAAAAGTAGTAATGGTCTAGCATGAAAGTCCACACAATGATCAAGGAAGTACAGAATGTAAGAACCATAACTCTGTCTTCATTCAAATTAGAGTTATTACTCTTTGCAATTTCGTACATAAAATTCTTGTTGCAACTGATAAAACATTCAAAGAAAGTTTCCAATTCTATCATAATGTACACTACCATAACTAGTGGCTGCATTCTCCTTTTCTATGTTCCGTTTGGTGCAAATGTAGTCTTTTTCACCTCTCCCCAGAAAATTCTTGGTCAACTTGGAAAATAACCTCACATGGATGATGTACAGCTCATGGTCTTCGAGATTTCCGTTTTTATGTTAGATACTAACTTATTAGACTTGTGTTCTTGATCTTCGTCTATGTCTGAGTGAAGTCATATCAGGAGTGAAAAATCCATATGATCATATTCAGATCAAAATTTAGTTCTTCTTCTTCTTCTTTTTTTTTTCTCTCTACGTCTTTTTCGTGGAAATATTTGATAAAGAGCTTGTACATTTTACCCACAGGTTTATGGGTGTCTGGAATAGCGCACTAAACATTTCGATGTCGAGCTCGACTTGTGAGTAAGAAAGTGTCGATTCTTACAGATAGCAGGTGATATACAGTACTGGTTCTACACAGGAAAATGGGGTTGTCTGCCTTTACCCAAAACAATTGACCGTCATGCTACAAAACATTTGACGTCATGACATCATCCAAGGTGGTTAAAAATAACAAAAACATAAACAAATCTTCTTCCCAGGAACCGCACGATAGATTTTCAATATTCTTTTATTTAATTGATTGCTATAATATCATATTTGTGTTTTTGGTCTTCGTCCAAGTTTCAAGATAATCGCCACGGCGACGCGACATTTGTGTTATATACAGTTATACAGGTGAAATGTAAATGATTGCTTAAACATCTTATCTTGAGTAACCACTAGACCAACGTTGACTAAACATCACATGGATGATAAGCAGGTTAGAGTCTATCTATCAGATTTGGCCACTGTCACTCAAAAAAAATAGAACTATCATTGAAGGTGATGAATACCCATGCTTTTTTATTCCAAGTCCAACATAATTCTGTAATAAATAAGGCAATCAACAATCGTCAGTTGTTATGAGTTTGGGAACAAACCATTCAAAACTGTTTGAGAAATGATAGTGATAACGGTAGTACGTTTCAGAGAAGAAGATTCTTTTAAGAGTGTCCTATATAACTCATTTAAATGTAAAAACGTTTGGGCCGGCCGCCATTTGAACAAACTTGGTAGAGGACAATAAGCTTATGGGAAATGCAAAATATTAAACATCTCACTATTGTAGTGTCAGAGAAGAAGATTTTTGAAATATTTTCCTATATACCTCTTATATAAATCTGCGACCCCAGGGAGGGACCAGATTTTACCCCAGGTCACCATAGTAGTATAGATAGTGAGGGTACCAGGCCAGTTTCTCCTCGCGGGGAACGAGAATAACTAGTGAAATATGCCAGAGGGGACTCAGGCGTAACTCTCATAAATGTAAGTCACGCCTAAATCAACATCCCAACATATTTCAACAGTTTTCTCAAGCACCCCGCTCAGGGAAACTCTCCTGATACCCTCACTATCTATACTACTAATCAATCCGGGATCTTTCAGGGGAGGTAATTCTAATTTTCAAGGGAAATAACTCTTTTTTTCAAGGGAAATAACTCTTTTTTTCAAGGGAAATAACTTTTTATCAAGGGAAATAACTCTTCTTTTATTCATGGGAAATAACTCTTTTTTTCAAGGGAAATAACTCTTCTTTTTTCAAGGGAAGTCGTTTACAATGTCACATGACCGTTTATAATATAAACGTCTATTTATAGACCATATCACACAACCGTTTACAATTCATTTCGCGCCGAGGTTGCCTTAGCATTTCATGTCTCCCCCAAGTTACAATGTCACATGACCGTTTATAATATAAACGCCTATTTATAGACCATATCACACAACCGTTTACAATTCAATTCGCTTCAAGGTTGCCTTACAATGTCACATGACCGTTTATAATATAAACGTTCTATTTATAGACCATATCACACAACCGTTTACAATCCATTTTGCTTCAAGGTTGCCTTACAATGTCACATGACCGTTTATAATATAAACGTTCTATTTATAGACCATGCTGCCAACCCAACACTTAGTATTTTCACCATACTATATCTCAATCTCCTAAATATACTATACCACCGACCGCTTGACTTTAAAAAGAGTTTTCAAATTTGCATAAATTTAAATTATCATAGTTAGTAATTTTAATTCAGGTGGGAAGCAGAGTGGTTTTTAGCTCCGCCGTCCACTTATCATAGCAACACATGACAACGGAAAGTAGTACGTCATTTTCCGTCAACGTAAAAAAAAAGTGAAACGGCCGCCATTTTCTTTTTTTTAAACGCGTAATCTGGAAGATTGTAACAAGTTTACATGATTAAAATTTCAGCTCCCCTTTAAGTTTCGTCATCTTCAGCTGTATTGACTTTTAGATGCTTTACTGCGCGAGAAATTGCGAGATTCACCCATTTAACATTTTGAAGCGAGGGGAAATAACTCGTAAGAGATGCCATTGTTAAAATGCGTTTAAAAATGGCAACACTTGTGTTCTTTTCTAATGAAATACAAGTAGATACTAAAAATATGTTGTTTAAGCTTAAATAGTACATGACGTGTACTACATGTTACGAACATCATGGTATTTCTTTATCAAAATTACACGCTAAAACGATACAATTTTCGACTCGGCACTGTCGGTCAAAAAATATAACGAGTGTCACAGTCATTGAACGTCTACAGGTGCGTATTCGGTGAAAGGGCTCACGCTAAAGTCTGAAAAGTAGTCTGTAGCAAAAGTAGTCTGTAGCCTATATTTAAAAAGGTTGACCGCTGTTCAACTTCTCGGTGTGCATTTTGATGGCCAATCTGGAATGATGGTGGCCACCCGCTGGTGTGTTAATGTTTTTTTTATTTATTTTTTATTGGCGAGCATCACCATATGCAGCCATATTTAAAATCTAAATACTAAAACAAAGCTGCAGTCCAATTTATTACTTCACTGGTTATCCCTCACCGGCCCCTCCTGCCCGTCACCACCACCATCATCACTCACCCCACCCATAAACAAAATAAAAAGGCGGATCTGGTCAGGGTAGGTGTCTCATTTGAATCTGGGAAACCGTCCTACTCCTACTTTTGCTTATTAAACATGCTCGGAGAATAGACTTCGATACAGGAGGATTTATGTCCCCTTACGATGGACGAGGCTAATTGGAAATGACAAACACACTGAGGAAACTCAGTGGCACCGTTGATTCTTGAACCCGGATCCTGTTTTAAGTGCACCGCACTGTCCACTACAGTCTACACTGACACTTGACAAAACAAATATAACGGCTTAAATATGTCAAACTAGTATAGACATGGAAATCTCAGTTTCCAGACTGTAATTTATAGTGGAAAGCGGTCACTAAGTCGACCTTGAACTAGAAGTGTGTTCCATCATCCATGAACACTTGCTTCGCCTGCTGACAGTGCTGTTTGCTTATTTCCAAGGTTAGGTTGCAGGTTAGGCTGATAAATAGGGCATAACTGCCAAAATGAAGGTCAGAGGCATTGCACATGTGTAACAACATTCCTTGAGATGAAGATGTACACGTGTGAAGTTGCATGAACATAATTAAAACACTTTTCAATTGATGCCCAAGGTTAAGTTGCCGGTTAAAGCATGACGGACGGACGACGGACAAAGTGATCGATAAGTGTCTGCCATCCTAAGCAGTTGACGCAAAAATAAGTGTTTAGTTCTCATGTAAATATATCCGTCATGCGGATATTTTTTATACACTCTTCAACCCGATGAATTTTACTTGACCAGGCTAGACCAGTGACATTTGCCTTACTCAGACGAGTACCGCTAAGTACAGCAAAATGTTTCGAGATGCTAATTTCAGTGCTTGATGTACACTTCAAGATTGCCATCATCGGCCCATGTGTCACTTTAATTACAAAAGATCTATTTCAAAAGCTTGAATAAACAATAAATAGATTAAAATGACCTTGTGTTCCCAAAAGGCAGTTTTTCAGTTTCAGATACATGACTGTACGCAGAAGGAAACTTTTTTTTTTTTACATAGATCCAACTCCGAACCAAAGAATAAATAATACAATATTTTATTTATATTATATTTATAAACTTAACATCTATTAAATACTACAATAATGAAATTAACTTCATACTTACAACAAAAAAATCAATCGTCATATATGGCCTAAAATATGTTAAAATGATATTAAACACCAAAAGTTTTTTTGAATGTGAGCAGTATGACATTGTATACATTTGGTGTTTTTTAACAGCTTTACACATTATATAGTGAGTCTCGGTGAGGTATAATTATGTTCATTTTTTCATTGTTTAAAAAAATAACGTCTGCCAAATTGAAGTTACCATCATGATCAGCATCATGATCTGGTGAACACATCTCAAGCGGGATACGCAGTAACAAGTAAACACTGTAACGCATAAGGCCGAAGAAAAATTAACAGCGTTTCTGATTTGGCCTAATTAAATTAATATATTTCCTGGAGTTTAGAATCTTGCGATCACATTAAAGTCAACTTTTTTGGTTAAATCCATGTCTTACAGGGTTGCATTGATATTTGAAGAACGAAGGGCATCTGGAAACCAGATGATGTGTCTGAAATGAACAAAACAAGTTGTTAAAAAGGATGGTGGTGAAAAATAAATATATAAGCCATATGATATATGCATGGAATTTCACATGAATCGACAGAGTGTCCTGTTATTTTTAAAGGAAATTTAACTTGGGCTGTCGTATATACCGTATTTCCTCTAACAGTAGCTCCCAGGCGCTATGGAAAGTGCGAAGAGAGGCACTACTATTATGATACAAATTTTCAATATATTTCACCTCCTTTCACCCCCCACTCCCACCCCCCCTCACCCCTCCCGACTGTTTCCTTATAGAATTACTGTACGGCGATCTTTTAAAGTTACACCGGTATTGACTAAACCTAAACCTGACAATGTACTGAGTATATTACTGTTATCACTCTGCATCTATATGATACACATTTCCGTCAAACTCCCGTAATCAAATCCATTAGCGGTAAAAACAGTGTATGTTTTTTAGGAACTTTTAATTTAATCAAATCCATTTTTGAAGACGGTACGGTTTCTTAAAACAGGTGGGGGCGCTTCTATTAGGGAAGGCGCTCCTAATAGAGGAAATACGGTATTAATATATAGGTAAATTGACATCACAACAGAGAAATGTGAACATTTTACCATCAACTTGTATGGGTTTTGTGTGATATAAAATAGAATCTCACAAAATCATCCATTATTTTTTAAACTCTTCAGCAAACATTATATGATGCTCGACAAGCCGCGCATTGTATATTTTTGCCAACTCTTTTAATAAATCCACACTCGCTCATGGAAGATCAGCTATTATATCCACCGAGAAATAAATATTTAATCATTATTCTCCCAGTTCTGCTAAAATCAACAAAATATTTTGAAGTATGTTAATTTTTTTATGTCATACATAGAATGAAATATTACATTTTCATATCGTGCCCGGCCTTCGCCCAAATATAAGCTCTCTGGCAGATATTGGCATCTCGGGGCAATACAGGATGAGATATGGATTGAATGTTGTTAAACGGCTCATCAGCACAGTATAGGTTATTTAGAGCTGCCCCAGAGAGAGGGTAAGGATACATAGGAATCTGGGAACTGTGCTCTACCCTTATTATCGAATAGATTCCTATTGTTCCTTAACGTGCTCTGAGGATAGACCGATACACGGGACCGCCCGGTTTACGTCCCCATCTGAAGGACGAGGCTAATGGAAAGTGTCTTTCCCAAAAACACATCGACGGAAAGGATGAGAAATGAAATGCCTGTATATTATTTTCTATAATTATAGTATAATTGTATAATTTATATATTATTACTAATTTGTGATATTATTGCAACAATCATATATTTAAACCTGTGGTAGAATAACGAAGACAAATAACACATCTAAATTTTATTTAATTATATGCAAGCAGTTTTAAAGTGAAATTGATACTGGACTAATAAACTCATACTAATGTTCGACAAAATCTTCAAGATTGCCATATGTCCCTTTAAAGTGTCCTATTATTTGTAATTTAACTGGGGCGGTCTTTAATAATATCGCTGTAAACCGTCAACATCACAGAGAAACTTTCATGTTGTATCATCGTGTATCCATTGTTTTACGTGATAGAATTTCACAATATCTCAATAAAAAAACAAAAAAGTAAAGTATCCCAATGAGCTGGGACAATTATACTTATAGTTAGGCAAAAAAAGAAATTTTGTTTTTGTAACCTGACCAGACTCCCTTATCACTCCTCTTTTTATTTTTAAAGTAGCTATCCCGCCATATAACTACAACATTACACTAGAAAACCGTTTATCGAAACTCTATCCAGGTGTTCAGGTCATATAACAATGTGTATGTGCCGATTAAAAGTATAGGTTTATTAATAGATTCTTAAAATACCCGTGATTGAATATCCGTAAAATGATGGTAACTCTTAATTCGACACTCCAGTTTTGGGGTTTGGTCCGGCTGGTTAAAGCTGTTTATACAGTGCATGTAGATTTTGGATTCTCAAAATATGTAAGTTATATATATACTTTGTCATCAGTAGGTTTAGAAACAGTGTACATAATGTTTATAAAATCTGACTTGTTGGCAGGATGGCTACTTTAATGAGAATAATAAAAAAATCTGTACAAATCGGGTTCTGCCACTCAAATAAATCATGTTTCTCAAGCTTATTAAAATCTTCATTTATAAAAACCACGTTAAAGAACCATAGAAATGTATTCCCGAATTTCCCTCAATGGGGTGGCTCGAAATGTTAACATTTGCTAGTAAGATAGATCGAGTAGCTTAGGTACATTTTTTAAATTCCACTCTCTTGGGTGGCTCGAAATATTGCCATATCATAACATTAGCTAAATTAACCTATATCACAGGGGTCAAATATATTAAAAGTTTATAGCTTTAGCTTACCCAGGGCTAGGCTCAGTCTCAGAGCTGGAACTTGGAGATGCCACTTGACAGAAGGTGGCAACATCTGCAAAGATCCCTGAAAGAAAAATCAATTGTTGTTTTTATACATGTACAGTAGATGTGTTAATTGGGGTGTGGTGGATGAAGGGGAGGTGGCAATGGTGAATTTCTGCTCTGCGGTCATAGAGGGGTTTTTGGGACAAGGCCATTTATCTTTGGGGAACAACGGAACATTGTCCGTTATTGGTAGTATTTTTGGGGAACAAGACCAAGGGAACATAATAATAAGGCCAAACAAACTAATATGTGTGGTTCAGGTAACATTGGAAAAAAAAATAGGGTAGGTAGGTAGGGATTTTTTTTTATTTTATTTTATTTATTTTTTCTCTCGACACGTTCCAAAAATAGGTCAAACACAGTGTTTTAATACTTTTGTAATACTTTGCTCAATATGTGTGTTTGGTTATTGGCTCTTTATACAACCAGGACAATATTTTAAAAAAATGTAGCATGTCAGAGCAAAATAAATTCATTTGACTAAAATAAAAATGCACATATCTGTTTTTAAGTCCTTTTTGAAAGTGAAATATATTAAAAAGAAATTGACAAGAGGGTTGCAAAGATACAAAGTCTGCACTCGGTATATAAGTGAATGGTGTCCCATCCACTTCTGGAGAACATTGATATTTAAACTATTAAAATTTATTATAATATTTCACCCTTAATAACGTACATAGTTGAAAGAAAACGGCTTCACTTTTATTTAAATATGTTCATGATCGTGTCACATGTTTAAAAAATACCTCGAAGGGACTTCCATTAGCAATGCAAAGGCATTTTTCAAATTAGAAAATATTGGGAAACTGATTAGTATTTTCTAAATAGTATCATCAAAATAGTCCATTGAGGAAAAAAAAGTAAGTTTATGAACCACCCCACATGCAAAAAAAATAATTTTTGTGTCCAACAATTGCCAAAATGAATAAGCCTTTTTATCAATTTTTCTGATAAAAGCAACCCAGCTGATAAATATTGTCTTTTCCTTGCAATAAAGTCATGCAGATGTTTATTTACAAAGTAATGTGTCAAATGAATGTTTCTTTCCCTTTTTCTTTTAAATATGTGCTACTATTTTCACAAGTTGGTGTTAAACCCGTCATCTTTGCTATGTAAACAAATGAGTACTCGCGTTAGATGGCCTACATGACTTATCGTGACAATGTCAAGGTCAAATTTGAACAATTCTGAAAACTGAGTAAATTAGCCTAAAAAAGCCAAAAGTTCTTTCGTGATGAATGATAACATGTGTATGAAATATTTAAACTGTTATTTCACTAAAGAATTCATGAGAATTATTAGTGGGAACAAGTTTCTAGTCCGAAATAAGACTCGAAAAAGACGATCTGGTTTGTAGTACCACGCATGCGCATTACAGTCACATGACAAGAGTTGTCTTTTTCTGATGTTAGCAGGTGTTAAAAAATGCGCAAATACACCACGAGTACGTCATTTTTTGTGAGATTAAATAAAAACAAATTGAAGATTAATTATTGAAGTACTTTATTTGTACATAAACTAGAGCGTAATCATCCGATTTAATACTGAACTTCCAAAAACCGCACTTCGCTTCCATTTATTTTTCATCTACCAATAAATAACAAAAGCCGTGAGGTCAATTACGTAATGTATGCAGTGTTTTCTTCCTATATTCAACATTAAAAGTTCCACTTTTTAGTGTCTTAGCACTTAAAAGATGCGTAATTTGACGTACCCAACTCCAGGCCTGGAATTCACCAACCATTCTTCAAACTATTCTTAACTTGAGCTCAAGTACTCAAATTTGCTTCATAAATATTCCCATGACTTTCAAAGATAAGCAAACGTATGAAGATGCTCTTTATAAGTATTTATCATATGTATACATAGCAGCTTGTTATGAACGTTTATACTTGAAACTTATAGACATATTTGTGATTGCAATTTGCATACTTGGGCTTAAGTCTAAAAATATTTTCAAGAATGGTTGGTGAATTCAAGGCCAGGTTGGGATATTCCTAAATTCTAAATATAGCTTACGCGGCGCCACCTATCGGGTTTTGCATTGCTACTTCCATCTCCCATATTCTTATAGGCGAAACATTGAAATGAACTGGTTTTTAAGCCAGAATCGTGGTGATTTTCTTGAAATATATCGATCAATGTAGCTTGGTTTACGACTGCCTTCATCATTTTTTTTTTCCGGGCCGTGAATACATCTTTCGAAAGAAAACGTGAACACGGTCGCCGCCATGTTGTATTATGCGGTGTTTCGTACTCGCGGCGTTTCGTACTTCGCGGTGTTTCATACTCTTTACCGAACGTACCCACGAAAATTCGTTCTCAACCCGAAAAAAAATAAATAGGGTCGGCGATTCGGCGGTAAATAAATAGGGTCGGTCGGGTTACCTGAACCACACATATTATTTTGTTTGGCCTAAAAATAAATGGATTTTTTTTTTGGAGAACAAAGCAAACTATTTTTGGAGAACAATTTTCAGTAAACATAGACCCTACTGGGAGGGTCTCATCATAGAAATAATACATCAGTGCTATATTATTATTAAATTTTAACGGAGACAGTACCGAGTACCGAGTAATGTACATACCTTTCATCCTTTGTTTTGTTTATGTCTGTCGGTGTCCCTAATCGAGGCGAACGCGACATGACTCATGTGGTCTACATGACATGACCTTGACTGGGGCTTGAGTAGTATTTTTAGTAGCTGTACATGTTCTACAAGTATTTGTTACATCACTAAACCATAAAAATAGTTAACACATGAATAGGTCTGTATTTTTGCTCATTAAATCCTGGAATTGTGAAGTATTCACTTGCAATTATCCACAGTTCATTCAACCGTAAATCAACACTAAATTACAGCCGACAAGTACAGTACAGTATAATAAGCGTCCAGAGCTGCTGATTTTTACCGTAAACATGCTAAAGGAAAGGCAGAAAAAGTGTTTAAAGGTTGACTTACCGACATTATATCCGGGGCAGGAAATAACTATGTCCGGGAGTAGAAAATATTCATGTTTTACATTTCTGTTATTGATTGTCAGTTTTGCTTATTCAGCTTGTAGCCGCCATTTTGAATAATGTGTGTTTTGAGTGACAAAAAAGGGTGACCATCTTTCAAAACGGTCTCAAAAAATGTGTAGTCATGAATTTTGCCGAAATTTTCAGGAAAGGTAGTAGAGGTACTGATCTATCATTCCTGTTAGTTTAAGCCAAATTGGTGTCTACACATTTTTTGTGACCGTTTTGAGAAATCGGCAATTTTGCAGTTTCAAAAAACTCAAAATTTCCGATCTTCACATTTGAACAGCGATTTAGGCTATGCAAAATATGCCAGTAGTAGTCAAAACGAATGCTATGGGAATGTTTAACGTATAAACTTACTTTATGCATTGTCTGTGTTGTTTTTGCATTCAAAATTGGCTTAAGCTAACGTTTTTTAAAAGACAACTGCAATTTCCGCGTAACTGCACGTGAGTGCAAATTGGGACTACTTCGTGTTAAAACACTTGAAATGCAAAAGTGAGTTAGGCGGTGTGTGCGCGTGAAAAGCTTTAGCTGCTGCTGCACTGATTAGCATTGTGCTGCAGTATAATCTGATCAATTAGTTGTGTTGGTAATAATAGCGTTGGCATTTGCTTTAATATTTGTAAAAGTACTTTTAAATATTAATTAAAATAAATATTTGTCACAAAACGGATGGAGATGTTCCGATGACCTTTGACCCCGAAACCGAAACGAAACCGAAACCGAAACCGCAACGAAACCGAAACCGAAACCGAAACGAAACCGAAACGAAACCGAAATCGAAACGAAACCGATTCGGTGGGGATTCGGCGTCCGCATTTTGGAACCCACTACCTGCTTCGAACATACGCTTTTTATTGCTTAATGTTTTGAATGTCCTGAAATGATACCCAACTATTAAAGCTATTATCATAACCGACCCATTTTACTAATGCTAATTTCTTTTTATAATCACGTCGTATTACCTTTTCAATCCTAAATATTTCTTGCTTTGCTTTTATCATTTCTAATTCATAAAAACTGCCATCAATGTTTTCGTTGTTTAAATCTTTTATTTTTCATCAACAAATATTTCTTCAGTCCAATTTGGGGTATAACCTTTCTCAAACGTTCTTTTATATTTACTAATTCTAACTTTATCCCCTATTTTAAACTTTGGCTTAATTTTATTACTTCTCATCTTCCCATACAAGTTGAAATACACTGTTCCTTTATTTTTCTCATCACTAGCCTCAATCGGTGTCATTTTAATACTACTATGTTTTGTATTATTATACTTATCAACCATCGCCTGAAGCACATCTAAATATGTGTTTGTATTGTTAGCTGTAAAATATTTCCACATCTTTTCTTTTAATGTCCTGTTAAATCTTTCAATTACTACAGCTTTTCCGAAATTAAAAGTGTGATACATTTTGATATTATTATCATTAAGGAATTGCTTAAACGTCTTGTTATAAAACTCCACACCCTGGTCAACCCATAGCAATTTACATTGTCTTCTTGTACTGATTATTTGTAGGAATGCTTTGGTAATTTCTAAACCAGTTTTATTTGGAACTGGAATAACCCAAGCAAATTTACTAAATAAATCAAAAACAGTAAGCAAGTATTTAGTACCTTTATTATACTTTGAAAACGATTGCATATCAACCAAATCAGCAAACCATATTTTATCAATTTCATTAACAATCAAACGGCGTTTATTGAACTTCCTTCGTATAGACTTATGAAGTTCATCTGCTAACTTGTCAGTCCATTTCAACGCCTTTTCTCGTTTTTTGGCTCCCCAAGTCCTAGTTTATATTTTGCACTAATCACAGTCTTGACTAATACATTCTTAGCGATCTTTTCTCCAACAGTTTTAGATTTACTTTTTTTTAAACCGGCCAACATGTTTTTATCACACATTGATTTATTACTAGGATTTTCATCATAACAATAATCATGATCTTTACAAACAGCATCTAATTCATTTACTGGTTCTCCACTATCAAGTGGATTACCAGGACCGCAATATTTATAACCAGGAAGCGTTAATCCCTTTTTAGGTAACAGAGGAAGCATAGCTTTATGAATATCAACCTTCTGTGTTTTTAACAAACTTTGTTTTAGTAATACCGCAAGATGCACAAGTTGCTCTTAACATTTTTCTACCATTTTTTGCTAAAACATACTTAGGATCAACATTTTCAGTAACCTTTTTTTTCTTTATGCAATAACTCATATATAATATGATTAGATTAAACTTTGTTTACAAAATATGATTTTATAATGTTTTCATTTTCTATCGGCTTGTAAGATTTTAATAATTTGTAAAGAATATCGTACACACTATTTCCTTCTTGCAACTTTTTGACAAAGTACAAACAGAAATATCCGCACAGGACACTTGTTTTATCTTGATATTGAATGGTGTTGTATTTTATATCAGGTATATAAGTTAAAACTTCTTTTGGCGGACTCAAACCAAACGGATCGAAGTAATAATTATCATAGTAACAAGTCAAGTGTGTGCCAGGTCCAATATAATCATCAAGATTAATAATACCTCAATATTGTTTATTTTGTTTTGCTGGTAATTTGTTTTTGCTGTACACCCCACTGAATTTCCTAGCTGCTTAACCCATTTTATTATATCTAAGTTAGAGATAGGTTAATTTTTAAAAAAAAAACATTTTTACAAATGGGATACTTCTGTATGGCCTAATTTGTGAGTCTACTTGTAAACCATTTCCAAGATCAACTCTTAACCCTTGTCCTCTTCTATCTACTTGCAAACCTTTTCCAGTCAAGCCGCTAATAAGAGATCCGATCAACGGAATTCCTAATGATGCAAGAAGCCCTAGAAATCCTCCGTCCTGCTGTTGTTTTTTAGTTAGATTAACAGGGCAGGAACCTTTTGACTTTGCTATTTTATTTGTTTGTGCAGCTGTTAATTTATTTGATACGAGAAGTGTTTGTTTTTCATCACTAGGAACAGTTGCTGTTACGTCTTGCTGTTTGTTATTACTGGGAACAGTTGCCGTTTTATTACTAGAAGCACATGCCAGTACGTCTTGTAGTTGTTTTTGTGTTAGTTTAATGGTGCAGGAACCTTTTGACTTTGCTATTTTGCTTTTTTGTGCAGCTGCTAATTTATTTGATTTTAGAAGTGTTTGTTTTTTATCAGCAGGAACAGTTACAATTTCATTTCCAAATATTTTACCAATTCCAGTACTTGCCAGACCATTAAGTGCCTCTGTAATATCTTTGGAGCAAATCTAGCAACTGTTGGTAATATTGTTTTAGTTAACAAACCAGCTAATGCGCCTAAAAAGCCTACATTTTTAGACCGAGACCTCATTTGCGATTTTGATATATTTATGTCTAATCCCCGTCCACCAGATTTAGCTTTGTTAATATTGTTAATCTGAGTAGCTGTCAGCGACAAGGGGTAATTCCCTGTCAGTTGGTTATTGTTTAACCTGAGTGTTAATTCACTCTTATCTTCGTAAGTCCTCGCTAGACTCTATTTTTGCCCATCTGATAAATTTACTGAATAATTTACGTAAGTCATATATATTATAAGTTAGATTAAACAATAACTAATTCATTTCCAACAGTATCAATAACAACATCTTCCTCATAAAGAACGAGAGCATAAACTTTATAAGGAGCTCTTAGAGCTGTATTTAATTTATATCTCGAATTTAGTTGTTTTGGATCAACACTAACCTCATTTCCCTTGTAACTTAAATTGAAATATATCATTTCGAAGAGATTTTAAAATTACCCGTATTGAGTAAAGTTCCAGTGTTTTTATCATTTTGCTTGTAAGAATAATTAATAACATCTCTGAATATTCTTATAATATTATCATAACTGTATTCAGTTACTGGATAATAAAGTCCATTTCCAACTTCCAATCTGGCTGTTTGCAAATAAGAAGCAGCATCACCAACATTCAGTTTAAAAGTATCCAAAAGGTGAGGATTTCGCTCTTGGTGTAAACTCTTGTCTGACCTTTGCAAATACACAAACACATGTTTGGGACTTTTGACTCCAGCCGTTATTCTCAATACGAATTCAGTTAGTTGGGAACTTCCGCTTTCTTGTATCATTTCACGAAGATAAGTCCATCTTGTTGATGTCATATGATTTGTCATTACGTAACTTAAGCCATCTGAGTTAAATATCATTCTGGGTATCCACAAAACTAATTTATTAATAACTACTCGGCCACCATCACCACTTGATTTGAAAATTAACACATTATCATTTGTCAGTTGCAAGCTAATTTGAATTTGGCCAGGAGGAAGCATGTTTGTTTCCAAACCTCCAAAGAAGGAATATTTGTTTAATGGAATTATAGAGTCAACTATTTGATTAGTTACGATTAAAGCATGACGAATCGCAAATCCTGAACTATAACCGGCTTGATCATCTCGAGATTCTGCCGCAGTCGTATTATCTAAATAAAAGTATTCGTTTGTTCCGGTTGTTTTTGCAAAATCGTCAGAAATTTCAAGCAAGCTTTTGATATTAACAAATCTGTGAAGATTTTTTTCATCGTAAACTATTTTTCCATTTTGCCTTACTTGCATTTGATCAATCAGTGAAGCCGCATCGTTAATTAAAGCAATTCTGTCAGCGTCTGCGAAATTGGTTCCATCAGCAACTTTGTTTACTCGAAAACGGATTTCAAAATATGCGTTATACCAGAGTAAGAACTATCATTTACCGAAAATTGATAACCGCTGTTCATTTGTCTGGTAGCATTTCCTGGTTGTGTTACGGGAGTATCTAACTGAATAGCTACATGTTCATATCTAGTATTATATTGATTACTTCGAAACATCTATATATACTAGTAATTAGATTATTTTTTATTAATTAATCGATTAATTCTCACATTAATATTTTTGGTTCCTCTTCCGGATAGTAATCTGTTAATTTTTGCATTTACATCTTCTTCAGTTTTAGCTACAACTTCTTTTTTGTTATCAGCCTTTGTAAGTTCTTTTAAAATCATCTCACCTTTTGGTTTAGGTTTAATAACTGAAACTAACTTATCAGCAGCCATTTTACCTACTTCATCTCCAAGTTTTTTAGAACCGCTTTCTATGATTTGTTTGCCAGCAGTTTCTAATGCTTTTTTACCTGCTGTTTTTACAGACTCGCTAAATATATTTGAGCCAACCTTTGAAAAAATGTCAAATATAACAGCTCCAGTTAATCGATCTACTTGAGTATATGTTCCCGTGCTAGTGTCATAAACTGTTTTAAACATGCCATATAACTTATGTTACATTAATTCCTTCAAAACAAAACGAAATGATGTGTGGACACCATTAAGATTAATAATCTTACCAGAGAAGTCGGTAATGTAAATATTAATACTGTTAATGATCGTTTTGTTTATTTCACAGAACCCGACTCTCATCGGTTCATCTTTGAAAGGATATGATCTCGTAAGATCAGCCGTACTTATTTCATAAATAACATCCCCGTATGATCCATCAACAATAGAATTACTTATCAAATCACAGTGGATATTTGTTATGTTCGGTGTCACAGTTCCAAATTTAGTTTCTCTAATAACTGCATCTTTGTCAAACCTGATCAATGTGTGAAAGTTTGATTCTCTCAAATCAAGCACAAAGTTATTGTGAATGGTAATCAAACATATGAAACTTGATAAATCAAACTCAATTTTTATCGGGACAGGTGAGTCATCAGTTAAATCATTGTTTACAGTCAATGCTTCTTTTATGTCATTAGCGATATCAGCAGAACTGTAATTTCCGTTTGCAAAACTAATAGTTTTCCAATCTGTCCCATTGTAGTACCTTATCACTTTGTTATTAAAATCCTCACTAATATTATACCATGAGTAAGTCATAGAATTAATCTTATCGAGTCCAATACCATAGTGTTTGTTCCTGCCTAATATTAATGGTCTGTCAAATACAGTTGTAAAATTACTTGGTGTGTTTGAGCTATTAATTATTGACGCTTTCTCCGATGATAATACAATTTTTTGTTCCATTATACATATTAGTAGATAAAATTAATCACCTAAATAAAACAGTTTAAAACTTGATTTTTCAAAATTGAGAACTTGTGTAGTGTCACGTGTCACGAAAGTACTTAAAGCAAATGCCCCTCTTTCTGTAATATATGATTCAACTGTTTCTTTAGGTATTCGTTTACCATTTTCTATTTTTGGATATAATACGAGAGGAAATATTTAAAATAAAAGTTTTTACATTTCCTTCTGTATAAATAAAATTTATTTCTATTAAATAACGCCCGGATTTATAAATTCTAAATACGCCAGGGGCATCACTAGCAAATTTAACTCTATCACTTATAGTAAAATATTCTCCAGTATTTATAAATGGATTGGCTACAAACGTAAACGCTTCGAGGAAATATTTACGAATGGTCCTTTCAAGTGGTTTTCGTGTTGGGTTCGATACATAACCATTGTTATCTTGCATGATGCTCATTCCATCATCTATCGTATATTCAAGAAGTAGAATCCGACTTAAATATTCTACTTTTACTTTCAACCCATCAATTATATCAATAAATGCTGTGTGCCGGCTATCAGACTTTTGATTATGCTCCTTGAGAGAAGCTATTTCATCATCAAAAGCTTTGCTTCTTTCATCCTGAGTAGCTATCAATTGCTTTGAAACATCATCAATAGCAGTCTTAAGTTTATCAGTGTCAACCAGTTTGTTCAGAGCAGTCTCCAGCGACTTATCGTCAACCATTTTCTTTTTGATATCTTCAAACTCTTTGCTGATATCGGCAACGTTAGTGTTTATCCGCCCATTTAATATTTTATTTGAGTTATTTCAGCAGCAAAAGCAGTTCTCATTTGTTCTGAAGCATCGGCAATAGCAGTTTCAAGTTCATTGTTGTCAACCATTTGTTTATTGATTTCTTCAATCCGTGTATTAATATTTTGAACACCAGATCTTATTTGTTCGCTTAATTTCTTGAAGTTTTCACTCTCTTCCAATACATCTTTCTTTTCTAACTCTTTTAAAGCATCACTCAAAAGTTTTATTTCATCTTTCAATCCGTTTTGAATTTCAAGCATTTACTCGCGGTTTGCTTGTAACTTTGTTTGCATTTGGCTTAGTTTATCATCAACACCTGTTGTTAAATATTTCATCATATCTGGAATTTTATCAATTTTATAATCACGTATGATTTTTGTTATTCTTCTTACAGTAAATTGCTTTGTTGCTGCATCATCTGGTTTGTCTGGATTGCCAACATTGATAATTTGATTATTATCCATGTTAAGATACCTTTTTAAAACATTTTCCTGGTTTTTGCCTTTGTTAAGATAATTAACCAAATGTTTTTGTTTTACATACTCTGACAGAACTATACCAACGTTTGTAATATTAACACTGCCGGTAGTAACTTCCTCGCCAATATCATTAAAAAGCCCCATTATATATATAATATGATTAGATTAAATTTTACCAGTGAAGTTTCTTTTGACTAACTTCCTCGGACGATCAAGATAAAGTCGTACTGTTTGTCAGTTGCTTTTTTATACTGATCTTTGCTGATATCTTGTTCGTTGGAAAGAATACCCAGCTCACGATTAACCGGAGTCGCGAAGAAGATGTAATGAGAGCAATTCAACCGACTGTCTTTAGGAGTTTTATAGTAAGATTGTGACAAGTAAATCACACAACAGTTTTTGTGTCTTCCCTGGATGAAATAATTAATAATATCGTTTTGATTGCGTTCACAAACATAATCATCAAAAATGACTATCTTCTGATTATCTGAATCTAAGGTATCCACAGGGATAACTTCATCATTTGAACATTCTAATATGTCTTCGACTGGGATTTTATTCTTTTTTGCTATCTTTTCAAGTTTTTGTGATAAGACCTTGTACTTTGACTGCTCCAAGTTTTTAGCAAACAAGTACATCTTGTCGTAATAAACTAAAGGTTTCAGCAACATGTGAACTAATGTGTTCGTCTTACCAGAACCTGAATTACCGCAAATTAACATTCTAAAACAACAGTCTGGCATAAATTTCCATATCTGTTTAAAAGTACCGTTATCTGTTTTCATATCATAGTTTGGAATTTCCATTATAATACTACTTAGATAATACTTGTCTTAACTTATCTTAACTTATCTTAATTTATCTTACTTTAATCTAACCTAATATTATACATGTCTTTGTTAAAATGGAAAGAATTAGCAGATAAAAGGCGAAAAGCGAGTGAGCTTGTCAAAGAATATGAGAATAAAGTTACTCAAAAAAGACTAGAAAAAGGAGCTAGTCGTGATTTATACACAGAAGTATTAAACCTGTAACTAGCGAAATAACAGAGCAAACAAGACGACTAGCTGAACATTTGATTACCCTTCCGGAAATACGTCAACAGTTGGCTCTTCTTCCTGAGGCAATACGTCGGCAATTACTTGCCCCGCCTGATCGTGGAGCTAAAGCACCACCACCCACCACCGCTACCGCCACCACCAACGCCACTACCACCACATGTTAAAAAACCAGCTGCCAAGAAAACCGCAGATCCTAAACTATCGCCGGCTAGTTACCAAGAGAAACTAGAGCAAGCAATAAAGGGACCAAAATTAAGAAGTGCTTCAGACAGAGTGCTAAAGCCAAAGGCTGCCGAACCCGGGACAGACCTATTTGCAGAAATCAAACAAAAACGTACATCAATTGATCCCGGTGATGACGAAATAGAAGAAGGAGATTGGGGAGAAGAACCTGCTGCGAGGCCTAAGGAACCCAAACCGGTGTATGATACTGACTTGGATGCTGGTATGAATAAAGAAGTACCTGATAAGTATAGCCTGCCAATGCCAACTAAAATATCAGGTATTACTGATTAAAGTGCTGATTATGATAAATATATTAAAAGGGCTGATGAGATACATAAGGAAATAATTCCCAAGCTAAGAGGTCTAAAGGTAAGAATAGGCAACCTCAGCGAAGAAAACCTTAAAGAGAAGTTCAAAAATGCGAAAACCAGCGCGGCTAAATCTAAATATTCAAAATTACTCGGTGACCCCATGGCGTCAAACAAGATATAGCTTTACTTACAAAAGAACATAATGAAAAAGTAGATGAGGCAAATGCTCTGAATATTTACACGAAGAGGTTACCTGAGCGAATTCGAACAGCTAGCGAAACTGCACAAAAGACTGGTAAAGGGATGCAACAAAATAAAAATTCCTACAAAGTCGACAAAGATGTTTACTATGGAATGTTACAAATTGATTTACCTAAGCTTATTGGTCATCACAAACTTATTGCCAA
Source organism: Cyrtodaria siliqua (assembly GCA_037043455.1). Classification (NCBI taxonomy): domain Eukaryota; kingdom Metazoa; phylum Mollusca; class Bivalvia; order Adapedonta; family Hiatellidae; genus Cyrtodaria; species Cyrtodaria siliqua. Next base: position 47,673 of record JAWPHD010008554.1, on the reverse strand, counting down.
ACAAGGAGAGGCAGTTGTGTTAGACCTGAGAGTAGACGATGATTTTATAGACTTGATAACAAAGCGTTACAACAATGGAAAAACTTATTCAAAGCTGTCTCAGAATGTTTTTAAGAAACTAACAGAATTGTCTGGTTTACCAATTCATAAAGGTTCTTCAAAGTTCAAAAAGATTTTCGGAGGTTGTGCTGATATTGAATATTACAATAGTCCTGATGATTTACTTAATGATCTGGAGTTGGTATGTGGAAGTATCGAATCAGGAAATAATAGTCCACAGCTAATAAATAAAGGTATTAGCATAATCGATGAATTATTAAAAATAGGTAAAATATCATCCGAAGAACACGAACAACTATTTTCTAAATATCTCAATTAAATTATTGTCTAACTGTAATTATACATGAAAACCAAAGAAGAATTAATTGATCACTTGACGCGACTTGTAGCTGCATACAGGCGCAGTTATAAATTGTGCGGTATTATAAACACAACATTACAGATTACCAGTGGAATAATTGGTTGTGGTGCTGTCCTAGCATTAGTTCTAGCAATTCCTGTTTTCATAGCTGTAGTTGGCGCAGTTCCTCCAATAGTCGCTGTTTTAGCAAGTAAAACAAGAATAGCAGAAAAAAGACTTTGTTAAAAACACATCATAGGAGTTTTAAACAACTTCTATCATATGTCCAAACAACCACAGGACTAGAAAATGATGAAGAGATAATTAGGATTGTCTTTAATAAAATATTAGAGATTCAAAAGAATGATAACTTTACAGAACCTTTGGAAATGTATATGAAAAGATTCAAGCTTAATGGGCATTAAGCTAGTAGAGATGCCCCGTAGGAGCATTCAGTCGTAATTCTTTTCTGACTTGTTTCCATATCCTATCATACTTTTCTCTGGTTGATTTTGTTTTAATCGGTTTTGTTTCTTTTTCTATTTTTAATATTTTAAATATTTTCTGAAAAATATATTCAAATTTAATTGATCTTTTTCGACCTTCTATTTTATCCAAAATCTTTACAATTTTGTAAAACAACTCTTCAAATTTTTGTCTATTTTTAGAAGACGAATCATATTCTACCAAGTATTTATCTAAATGATACTTTCTGTGGTAAATAGTTTTTCTTTTGACTGTAGTTGTAACCTATAATAAGATTATAACCATTGTCAGTGCCACAATTAAGACAAACACGCTCGTTATCGAAAACTTCACAAGTATCGTTACAATTTATACATGCGTAAGTACACTTGTAACACAGTTTGACCCTGGTACAATATTTACAAAGCTTTTTGTTATTAGTTGTGTAAAAAAAGATGCAATCTGTGCACACCCCAGGAGGATCAATAATATCTAAAACTCTTTTGCAATATTTGCAATTCATTATATTATACTATAGAATTATATATTTAAATAAGGCTTAAAAATATTATTTTACGTAATATTATAATGGAACAAGTAGAACAGGAAATCAAAAACTTCAAGGAAGATCAATGACATATGCCCGAACGTTTGATTTTGAAGATATGAGTAAACTTGACAAAGAGTTAATAGTTTTTACAAACTTTCAAGATTTGACAGAAAGAATCATAACAATGTCAAAACAACTAAAACTGTCATGGAAAATAAAAAATGGAGATATAAACAAACTACGTTCTTTGTGTAAAAAACAAATTTCAGGGGCAGCCAGTTACCACCCAACAGTATACAAAAAAGGGTAAACATATCGGACAGGGAAAGCAGCCTATTAATGCTGTAAAGCTTCTCACAGATCTAGCAGAAAAAGAAATTAAGATTTTTAATGAAACACAATTAAAAGTAATGTCTGAAAATGTTGAGTTGTTCAGAGATAATCTAATCAGCAATCTAGAAAAACCTCATGTGATTAATACTGATATCGGATGTTACGAGGACTTTGAAACGTTTATCGAAATTTTTAAAGAAATGATTGATGCAGAAGTTTTCGATAAAGACGAGTTTATAAACTATTGTAAATACAGGATAAAAATAAAATCACTGGCAGCTGGAGGTGATCTTGAAACTGTTGATTTTGACAGATACTGCAAATATCATGTAAAAATAAGTCAGATGATAGATAATAGAGTTCTTGAAGAAAAATGCTTTCGGAGATACTTAGACATTCTCCTGGATAATGAAATAGATTCTCTCTTGGATGAGGTTACTAACGAGGACATCAATGAACATGTTTATGAGGTTACCGATGAGGGTGCTGGTGAGGGTAAAAATAATGTTATTTAACTAATTAATTAATTAATATAGACTTAAAAAAATAATCTCATGTTATATTATATAATGAGTATCCGAGAAATTGAAACATCCCCAAAACAGTATAGCAAGGTTTTTAAAGTAGATATTTATAGTAGTAATGATCCGATTGTTCAACTACAAAAAGTACACTATCCTGCTGTAAAGTTTCTCAAAGCATAGCTAAAAAGAACGGGCGGATTTAAATTAAGCATTAATGTAAAACTTACTTTTAAAAAAAATGTACCAATGGATAAAGAACATAAAGGAGGTTTTGATATTATATACAAAACAGCTTACTTTGCCTCAAAGGCTGCAATAATATTAAATAAAAATCAAATATCAGAAGCATTAGACAAAGCACGAGAAGAAATTATAAATAGAAATGGAAATTGGCTTCAGTTGGGAAGTGGTTGGCAAATTGAATCAGTAGATGCACATTACATAAATCGAATACAGTATAAGCCTTTACGAGGTAGCTCTTATTTGGATTTACCAAAAGAACTTGCTAATTCTAAAAAAGGATTGATCAATATCAAAAATGAAAAAGATAACGAATGTTTCAGATGGTGTCATTTAGCTTATAAATTTCCTGCTGATAATAAACCACAAAGAATAACAAAGTACAAAAATCATATTGATGATCTTGATTACAAGGGAATTACATTTCCTGTTACTATCAAACAAATCCCAAAAATAGAAAAACAAAACAACATTTGTTTTAACATATTTTGGTATGAAGATAATCAAGTATACCCTTTGTACATATCAAAAAATAAAGCAGAAAAAACATGTGATATGCTTTTAATCACCGAAGAAGAAAAAAATCATTATGTATGGATAAACGATTTTAACAGGTTAATGTTTAATCAAACATTACATTCAAATAAAACATGGTTTTGTAAAACATGCTTGCAGTGCTTTAAATTAGAAAGAGTTCTGGAAAAACATAAACCTGTTTGTTTTTCACTTAATGGTAAGCAAGCAGTAGAGATGCCAAACAAAGATGAAAAAGTTAAATTTAAAAACTATGACAGGCAACTAATGGTTCCGTTTGTTATATATGCTGATTTTGAAGCGGTAACCGGAAGTATTTCTTTAGCATCGAACAATCCTAAAAAATCACATACGGAAGCATATCAAAAGCATACTGATTGCAGTTATGGGTATAAGGTTGTTTGTTGTTATGATGATCAATATTCAAAACCAGTTGTGACATACAGAGGACCAAATGCTGTTTACAAGTTTTTGGAAAAAATGATAGAAGAAGAAAAGTGGTGCAAAAAAACTATGAATGCAAACTTTAAAAAAGATCTAGTAATGTCACAGGAAGAAGAAGCTAGATTCAAAAAATCTAAATCATGTCATATTTGTGGTAATGGTTTTTCAATAACTCTTGAAAAAGATGACCCGGGTCGTACAATAGCATATGAAAACTCCGTTAGAAAAGTCAGGGATCATTGTCCTATAACTGGAAAGTATAGGGGAAGCGCTCATGACATATGTAATATTAATTTCAGGTTGACTAGAAAAATACCTGTTGTGTTTCAAAACTTGAGAGGATATGACTCTCACTTCATAATGCAGCACATCGGAAAGTTTAAACAAAACATAATTGTTATACCGAATAACTTGGAAAAGTATATGGCTTTCATGTTAGGAAAAAGTTTAGTATTTATTGATAGTTTTCAGTTTATGTCCCAATCATTAGATAATCTGGTAAAAAATACATATCTCAAGAATATAGCGGTAAAAAGTTAGACTTGCTAAAAAGAAAAGGCGTTTATCCTTATGATTATATGAACAATTTTGAACGCTTCAAGGATACTAAGTTACCTGGCAAAGATAGCTTTTATTCTCAATTAAATGATGAGCACATTTCAGATGCAGATTATGAATACGCTAAAAATATATGGAAAACATTCAAGATTAAACATGTGGGAGAATTTCATGATCTGTATCTCAAGACTGTTGTGCTGTTGCTGACAGATGTTTTTGAAAAATTTAGAAAAATGTGTATTGAGTATTACAAATTAGATCCTGGCCATTACTTCAGTAGTCCTGGTTTAGCCTGGGATGCATGCCTTAAGATGACTGGTATCCAACTGGATTTAATAACTGATATTGACCAATATTTGTTTGTGGAAAAAGGATTAAGAGGTGGTACGAGTTATATTGCAAATAGATATTCACAGGCTAACAATAAATATATGAAAAACTATGACAAGAAAAAAGAAAGCAAGTACATAATATATCTCGATGCTAATAACTTGTACGGGTGGGCTATGTGCCAACCGTTATCTACTGGCAACTTCAAGTGGGTTAATAAGTTTAAAAAAGGAAAATCAAATTACATTGTTGAGTGCGATATCGAGTATCCCGAAAAACTACATGACTCGCATAATGATTATCCTCTCGCCCCAGAAAGTTTAAATATAAAAGATGAGTGGTTGTCAGACTATTGTAAAAAATTAAAACAAAAGTTTAATTTAGGATCTAGTAAGGTTAACAAACTTGTTACGACGTTGAAAAATACAGAAAAATATGTCGTGCATTTTAGAAACTTAGAATTGTATAAAAAGCTTGGATTGAAGGTAACAAAAATACACCGAATACTACAGTTCGACGAATCGCAGTGGTTAAAGACATACATAGACTTTAATACTGCTAAGAGGACAGCTGGTAAAAATGCTTTTGAAAAGGATTTCTTCAAACTGATGAACAATTCAGTTTTTGGTAAAACTATGGAAAATTTGAGAAAAAGAATTAATGTTAAATTGACTCACGATGAGGAGGTTCTCTTAAAATATGCAGCAAGACCTTCATTTATTTCTTGTAAAATGTTTAATGAAAATTTATTTGCCATAAACAGAATAAAAGAACGATTAGATTTAAATCGCCCTATTTATGTTGGTATGTGTATTTTAGACTTGTCAAAATATTTGATGTATGATTTCCATTACAACTACATTAAAAACAAATATGATAGAAAAGCTAAGATATTATTTAATGACACCGATTCCTTGTGTTATGAAATAAAAACAAAAGATGTGTATGCGGACTTTTACAAGGATAAAGAACTGTTTGATAATTGTGATTATGATCCGAAAAGTCAGTTTCATTTTAATGATAATAAAAAGGTTATTGGCAAGATGAAAGATGAAACGTGCGGTATGCCTATTGTTGAATTTGTTGGGTTGCGAAGTAAATTATATTCGTATGTGCTAGATAATGAGGTTAGCGCAAAGAAATGTAAGGGTGTTAAAAAGTGTGTTGTTAAAAAACAGATAGCACATGACGATTACAAAAAGATTTTGTTTACGGTAACAGAAGCTCACCATGAGATGAAAGTTATCAGATCACAAAAGCATAACATAAGCAGCTATGCAATAAATACAAAAAGTTTATCAGCTTATGATGATAAACGGTACATACTAGATAACGGACAAGATACGTTAGCATACAGTTAATTGTAATAGTTGAGTAGCATTCAAGGGTTTAAAAATAATTATATATAGTATCATATAATGGAACAAGAAAGATTAGAAAAGGTTTGCAAAAAACTTAACCATTTGAAAGATAAATATAGAAGAGAATTGATGAGAGGTAAGCAACTCCAAGTAGAATATGAAGTAGTTCGTAATGATTTTATGGACACCAAAAACAGACGACTGCTTGCCGAAATGGATAATTATGAACGCGAGCTGGATAAAAACAGAGAAGAGCTTCTTGAACTGAAATACAAAATAGCAAAGTGTAGAAAAATAAAATACTCCATGGTAAAAAATGATATGCAAAGCGATGATGAAGACTACTGCCCGGATCCTACTGACTTTTCTTAATGAGTTGCAAATGTTATGTTATTAAAATGGCAAAACCGGATTTATTAGTAGTATAGATAGTGAGGGTATCAGGCGAGTTTCCCTGAGCGGGGTGCTTGAGAAAACTGTTGAAATATGTTGGGATGTTGATTTAGGCGTGACTTACATTTATGAGAGTTACGCCTGAGTCCCCCTGGCATATTTCACTAGTTATTCTCGTTCCCCGCGAGGGGAAACTGGCCTGGTACCCTCACTATCTATACTACTCACCATTTGAACAAAATTGACTAAGGACCATACTCTTATGCTACATGCAATTATCTGAGAGCTCTATCTATACCTTGTTGAAGTTTGTCCCCAGAAACTTTACTTGTGTTTTCTAAAAAAACGGAAATGTAAATAATAAATAATATTAAAAGTGATCAGTCATACAATAAGTTAATGTTACTTACAAAATATGACATCTATGTCATGTAGTTTCAGAGAAGATAATGTTTAAAAGGAAGATTTCCCCATATTATTCTTCTATAAATCTACGACCCCAGAGAGGGACTATATTCCAACCCAGGGTCACCATCTGAACAAAATCGATAAAGGACCATATTCCTATGCTACAAGCAATATATGAGACCTATATCATTACCTTGTGGTATTTTGTCCCCAGTAATTTCGCTTGTTTTTTCTGCAATAAAAGGAATATAAATAATGAATAATGTGATTGTAAGCATAGGTCACGCGACTCTTAGGAAAATAACACTCGTGACAATCGGTATTATGTGGAGAAAACATTATAGACGTACGTAACGACAGCAACAGCGAGACAAATGAACAAAATGCACATGGTTACTCAGGGCGGACAATTTGAAACGTGACAAACTTGATCACTGCACGTGGCCTGGTGGTCACGATTATTGAATTGTATCATATTATTAGTGCAAATTAAAGGCGTGTTATCAAATGCTTCACATTATGCGCTCATTGTAGAGATATTACTTAGTCATGTTACTGTCATTATTATGTTGGAATGTACGTGGTATTATGTCTTCAGTGTACCCATTTTCTTGCATGTTGCAAGACTACAAAATTGATATTGCTCTTATATGTGAACACAAATAGTTTTCATACTCTAAACACTTCTTAATCAGTATTCATCAAGATTATTCTTCGCTATCCATTGAGACAAACTTTCAAATTATGTTTAGTCGTAAAACATGTGGGAAAGGAGGTGCAGCTTCTCTGTATAAATCTCACTTTCAACTATATTATTATATCAAGAATCGATAGTATTGAACGTTTGGACCGGCCGCCATTTGAACAAACTTGGTAGAGGACAATAAGCTTATGGTAAATGTAAAATATTAAACATCTGACTCCTGTAGTGCTCAGAGAAGAAGATTGGTTGAAAGATTTTCCTATATACCTCTTATATAAATCTACGACCCAAGGGAGGGACTATATTTTACCCCAGGATCACCATTTGAACAAAATTAGTAAAGGATCATACTCATACTCCTACGCTACAAGCAATATATGAGACCTATATCATTACCTTGTACTATTTTGTCCCGAGGAACTTCGCTTGTTTTACCTACAATAAAAGGAATATAAATAATTAACATTATTAGATTATTATTATTATGTGATGAATTATACCACAAGCTAATGTAACATGCAAAGTATAAGACCTCTAGCTCTTGTAGTTTCAGAGAAGATTTTTTTTAAAGATGTTCCTGTATAACTCTTATATAATTCTACGCCTCCTGAAACGGGGCCAAATTTAATGTCACCGCCGAACATTAACAAACTTGGTAGAGGACAATAAGCTTATGGTAAATGCAAAATACTAAACTTCTGACTCTTTTAGTTTCAGAGAAGACGATTGAAGAAGCTTGTTTTAGTTTGTTCCTATATAAGTTTATATAAAACATGTGACCCCTGGGACGGGGCAAAATGTGAACCCATTTGATCAAACTTGTTAGAGGACCTTATAGTAAATGTAAAATATTGAACCTATGGCTCTTGAAGGTTCTTGTAGTTTAAGAAAAGAAGACTGCTTTTAAAGATTTCCCCTATTTTAGTCATGTAAACATGCGATCAATGTGGTGGGCAAAATTTGACCCCATAGTCACCATTTGAACAATCTTGGTAGAGGACAATAAGCTTACAGCAAATTAAGTCTTAATGAGTTAAATGGTTAAAAGTGTGTACTATTGATTTTATGACTATTGAGTTCTGCTCAACCCGGGGCTAAAGGGCGTGAGCGGTAGCTAGCATATTTCACTACCGCTTATGAACAGTCTCAATCAAACCGAGACTGCAATATTTCGTATGTGTCGTGCTCGGCCGTTTCCAAAGGTCCATTATCATACTCCGTTTTAAACCTCTGGCTCGTGTAGTTTCAGAGTAAAAAATATTTTAAATTGTTCAATAAATAAGTCCAAAACATGTGATCCTTGAGGCGGGGCCAAATTTGTACAGCTTAATCCGGTGCTAATAGGCGTGAGAGGTGTTGCACATTACCGCTCATGAGCAGACACAATACAACCGAGTCTACTACTTTTATCTCTTGTATGTGTGTGTTGCTTCCAAGGGATCCCCTTTTCAGTATTTATTGGCATACATACTAACGTTTATTTAGAGTTGTGTGGCGGCCGTAAAGGTCTTACAAATCAGTATTATTATTACTTACTGATCCTTTGTCATCATCAGGCCCAATCTGTAGAAAAAGTTAAGTATTAAAGTAGAATATCGCTTAAGCCGATGCTAGGAGGCGTGAGAGGTGTTGCACACACATTACCTCTCATGAACAGACTCAGTAAAACCTGTTTGTGTTTGTTGTTTCCGGGGGATCTCCTTAAGTTCGTGAATTTGAATGATGCCTGTTTTATGTGCGATAAACCAGTGGGTGGGGTAGAGGCATTATTATACATAATCTCACAGCCTCTATTTGGAATAAATTTCGTTACGCATGAGTAAATAGCCGATATAGGATGTTCGAATGCCGTGAATACAGTTTTCAACAACTGAGTGGGTAACGGTTTTGTACAACAATCAGTATTGGTAAATATATCAAACTATAACTGGACAATTATCGACGCGCTTATTGTATAGTTTTATGGCATTATAGGCTATGATAGCTTTATTACCACCTCGATAAAATCAAAGTACTAAAACTACCGTGTGTTGCCTGGTCTTCCATAAGATAACGATAACTATGGATATCTCGTATGACACTGATGAAACCTGTCCAAAGAAATATAAAAATATCGGACACTAAACACAGAAACAAACACGCACACAGACAAACAAGAAGGCAAAAGTAATAATAAAAGCAAACGACATCACAAAGATGATAATTATCTCAAATCAAATTAAAAGCACGAAATGGATTATTCCCAATCAGATTTCGGAGACGACGATTATAATGTCCCTAGTGTAGAACCAGTAGATTTAACAAGCACGCAAATATCAAATGGAGCTTTTTGTCTTGACATCGATACTTAGCTGACCAGCTTTCCTAGATCGTTATTCGTCGATGAGTTGCTATATTTATGTAAAGATGCTGCAGGAATGCTATACATGTATCGTCGACTCCACTTAGCAAGTGAAGCGACTCCACTTAGCAAGTGAAGGAGACAGTACCCAGAATATCCGAAAACGCGACTTGTTAATAGGAAAATATCTGGAAAGGCCTCCAACGAAGTTAAATTATCTGACGAGTGTTACATCTTATACGCCTTCATTGATTGTGATCGTTGAAATAAACGAAATATTCTCAACTGTTCACTGTAGTGATGATACATTAAACGATTCTTTATCCCTTGTACTCAGCAACAACATTTCACTGCCACAACCTGACCGAAGAATGCCCAGACATCATATCCATGCTAATGAAACTTCAAACGGACGTATATCTGACCTTGCTCAAATGAGAAATGAAGATGCCCAGTTAATGCTAGATCTTAAGACCGATATGGTAGCAGCTACAACAAATCTACGGTTGATTAACGCGACCGTATCTAGTATTCGCGCGGAAGTCTGCGAAGATGTCAGCAGTAAAATAAACAAACTACGATCAGAAATGTGCTCAATGAGCCCGACACTCGGTGTAATAAACAAAAATGTAAATGACGCAAAATCCCCTGGGTCCTTACCAAAGCCATCTGAAACGAAATTCGCATACTGGAACCATCAGATACCACAAAGGACGGACGCGGATAAAGCCCACATCACTAGTAAGCAAAATGTTGCATAAAAATCAGATATGACTGATCTTACTTTTCCACCAGGAAGAGGTAAATTACTGTCAACGGCTGAGAGAGCCAAAACGTTTGCCCAGGCATGTTCTCAGCCTATAACTCTTAGTAATGCTACAAACAAAACGGTACTGCCTGAAAAAATACTGCTGAAACTAGGACTAAGAATATACCACCTCCAGTCACAGTAAGACAAACCTCGCCAACCGATTCTCTCAGCGGAAATCGACCAACTGACAGTAGCATTAGTCAGTCTGAACTCGGACAGTGCCACCGCCGATCATGGTAGCTCTACTTGATAATTTTTAAACAGACGTAACTGCAGGTGACTTCTACGATTATCTTGAAACCAAGGGTGTGAAAATAACTTATCTGATACTGTTTTATAATACTTTTAGCACATCTGCCAGAATTAATATCCCAAGTGAGTACGACGAAATTGTATTGGGTGAAAGTTTTTGGCCGAATGATATTATAGTGAGACGATGGGTAAACAGGTCAGAGTGGACGAAGGATAGGGAAGACAAAAGAGGGAAATCAGACGGTAATGACAGGGAGAGCTATGAAAAATACCGACGACGACGAAAAAACTTGAACGATGACAATTATACTCAGAGGGCTTATGAAATACATAATGATTTATACAGACGAAACTATCAAGACGATAGAGATGATAAGCATAGGTCACGCGACTCTTATGGAAATAACGCTCCTGACAATCGGTATTATGACGATGACAGATATGGAAAACGAACAGTATAGACGTACGTAACGAGGCAACAGCGAGACAAATGAGCACAATGCACATGGTTACTAAGACAATTTGAAACGTGACAAACTTGACCCTACACGTGATCTGGTGGTCACGATTATTGAATTGTATCATAGTATTAGTACAAATTAAAGACGTGTATATCAAATGCTTGACAGTATGCGCTCATTGTATAGATATTACTTATTGTTACTGTCATTATTACGTTGGAATGTACGTGGTATTATGTCTTCAGCGTAACCACTTTCTTGCATGTTGCAAGACTACAACATTGATATTGCTCTAATATGTGAACACAAAATGTTATCATACGCTAAACACTTTTTCAAGATTATTCTTCGCTATCCATTGAGACAAACTTTCAAAATATGTATAGTCGTTAAACATGTGGGAAAGGAGGTGCAGCTTCTCTGTATAAATCTCGCCTTCAACCATATAATTATATCAAGAATCGATGATATTGAAAGCGAATGCATCATCGGCATTCGGGTGAACTTGCACAACAGCAATCCGTTTTATATATTGAGTCATATTTCCCCGCTGATAGTGCAATTATATCTATTCAAGAAGCACTTAGTGAGTTACATGCCCTTATTCCTCACAAAGTAACGTTATAGTTGCTGGCGATATAAACGCACGAATCGAAAAGCTTGTGGTATCGATTACATTCAGAATAAGCATATAATCTACGGTGGTCACGTAATCATTCGTTATAAAGTCATGCTATTCAATAAAATAATGCACACCGAATCCTCTCCCGTTTCATGGCAAACTAGTATAGTCATCCCGATCTTCAAGTCTGATCCCTGCAATTATCGGCCAATAGAACGGTCAGTGGCAACAGTCAATCATGTTGTGTTTGTGAAGTCGTTTGCATTTTTTAATACTTTTGCCTTCTCGTTTGTCTGTTTGCGTGTTTGTGTTTTGTGGTTGACTGTCGTCCTTGAATGCTTCAGTCACTGTCCGATATTTGTATCTTTCTTTATTGTCAAAACATCTGTTATAAAATCAAGCTAATATATGCTTTCCCATCGCTTAATGGAATTAAGGCGGAATCACGTATTGGAAAATTAGTATTTTGGTGGACATCTTGGACACCATCTTCATTTTACAGCCTTTTCCCATGGATATCAAAGTGGCGTCAAGCAGCTTTGTAATTTAGACACCTTAACAAATATTTTGATATATAACAATGTGGATTGTAGACAGTCCACCTACTTTTTAATTAAGCCTCTTTTCAGTCCATTTTTGCAGCACTGTTTGAAGCTATAAGACTTCCGAAAACTTTATAAAATGTATTTGAAGCTTTTATTTTGCATTTAATTATTTAATATATACAATTAAATACAGGCATACACCTCAAAATAATGCTTTGCTAGCTTACCGTTTTTGAGCGTCTCAGCTTCTGGGTTCTGCATTAGTTCCTTTTTATTGCAACATAACGAGGAAATTGGTAAATGAACAGACATACTTTAAAGGCACTAAATGGATTAATGTAAGAATAAGTGCTATACATCCTATTTGATTATTTCTAAAACAATTAAAAACAACGTAAATGAACGTAAAAAGTAGATAACAAAATCGAACAGGAAAAGTAGCATTCAAGGACGACAGTCAACCACAAATACACACAGAAACAAAAACAACTGTAAAGACCAAATAGGTCATCACAAACACAAAAGGGTTGACAATAGGCTACGCCTTGGAACGGTTAGTGGCAAAAAAAAAGCAGCTGGGGTTCAAATTGCATTAAAAGTTACATTGAATAATTAAATCCAGGTATTTAGCCTACTCAGATTTTGCCAAAAGTAACATAATCAACAACATGCAAAAATAATTATCCCCAAATGTATGAAGTCAACAATCATCAGTTGTCTTCAAGCATTTTTCTTAGACAAACAATCGTCAGTCGTCTTCAGGTATATGTCTAATAGCGTCTAAATAGTTCTCATCTACTTACGTTGTAGTTGATCCTTTCAACTGTAATTCCCATGACGGTGGCAGTCCCTTAAAAGTACCAGTACCTTTGTCAATGCCCACATGAACATTGTGAGACACCATGAAGGGAGCCCCAACATCGACACTGCTTCTGGGCTCGGTACCCTTTGCCTTGGAGTTTCCTTTGGATTTCTGCCTAAATAAAGGCATCTTGCCCTGAGAATGAGACCCATAGAAATGTATTAGTATACAGATTATATAACGATCTTGAAGGAGAGGATGAGAATCAGCATGTGACAGTCATATTGGTATAACTACCTTCTGGCCAATGTCTACAGAATTCCATTCGATTCGACTAACGTTCTGGAAGGAGAGGATGAGAATCTACATGTGACAGTCATATTGGTATAACTACCTTCTGGCCAATGTCTACAGAATTCCATTCGATTCGAATAACGTTCTGGAAGGAGAGGATGAGAATCTACATGTGACAGTCATATTGGTATAACTACCTTCTGGCCAATGTCTACAGAATTTCAGGTTAAATAATGTTTAATTAGTAGCTTAAACACGATTCTCGAAGGTTTCATGTTCACTGTCATGTAACCGGGCCTTTAACAAGTAGTTCGATGGAGACGACTACTAAAGTTCTCTGTAGCATGTATAGCTGCCTATGTTCACGGTGCTGAATAATAACTGTAAAAGTCAATGAAATCAAATATCTTGAGTTCAAAGTAGTGTTACTATATTATATATGTTTTTCATTTATATTGTGACAAACTGCTTGTTGTATTTATTTATTGATTGACAGTTCAGTGAGTGGGTGAAAACTAACTTAGAGTATTTAGACTTCCGAAAGTCTTATTGATAATGTAGTATTATATAGTCTACGATTCTTGGTTTATACGCTATACATTAAAAAAGGAAAGGAACAGAAGTTATAGTTGAAGTTGACAACCGGATTATACATACGACTATTGAAATGCATATAACGCTGAATTGATGCAAAAGTTGTACATTAACATTCAAAACTTTTTTTAATTCAAGCAAGAAATGACAAAGAAATGATATCACAAATCAAGCAGGAGTCATTTTTGAAAAAAAATGCAGAACTGTATGATGGCGGCTGATACACTCAGTGTCGAATGTAATGCATACGTTTTACATATAGACCCTTGTGTAGTTTGCTCTATTCCTTCTCCACTGGGGTAAACTCGGTATCAGGTCACAGACAACTATTGATTTTCTCAAAGGCCTGCATTATAGCCTTTACACCCACGGTACCCGGATAAAACCACGTCGTAGCGATACGACGAACGCGGATCACCCGCCAGTGACAATATTTCCTGGGTGAGTCTAAAAAGTCTTTGTTATGGACATGTAAACGTGTTTTCCATTCGTGTTTCATATATTTAGCACTATTCTTTTGGCAGTAATTATATAGTTCAACAATTAGATAACTAAATTTGGCGTTCAATAAGTGATGCAATCGGTATTGAAACATCATTTCAGTTCTACCGCAGCACTGTATCTCGACAGTTCGAGTCTTATTTCTTCCGAAAACGATGTTGATCAGCATGTGTTTGTGTTTAACTAAGAAAAATGTATAACAAACAGGCATTTGAAAGTTTAAAGCCTCATAGAGCTTATTTAAATAGCAATCCAGGGGGAAATGTGGGAGGGGTGGAAGGAAAATGGATACGACTTACGATGGGTTATGATACTACCACACTCGGAGAACAAAACACAAATGATACGACAAACTCGGAGTATAATATTCACTAATTAAACTTTTATATGAAATTAAAAGCAATCGATAGCATTTTTAGCTATATATACCAATATTGTATTGCAAATATGTTACAATACATCAATTCAACATCACAATATTCATAGCAACATATGCAAATGGATTTAACTATAAGTTATTAAAACATTAGTTACAGTTCTCTCCATAATGGCTGAAAAGGTGTACGTGATTATCGGTTTAAATTGTAACAATATATTTAAATATGAACTTAATAGGGAAAAACGAAGAAGAAGGAAAAAAAAGAAACAAATAAAAATCCGAAAATAGTAACTTTTTGCATAAAGACAGAACGAGACCTGGCCAGTAACTATTCGCGGCTTCATATGGTATTTTTTCTAAATTATCAATTTGATAATTCGTACAACTATCCCAGACTATAGCCGCGTTTTCTAAAATAGGGCGAAGATAAGATTCATATATTTGATGAATCAGCTATGTCTTTTATATAAATTAAAAAAAAAAATAGTCCTAGGACAGAGTCTTGTGGTACGCCGCCATTTGGAGATTATATTTCAGGAAAATAAGGACCAACGAAAACTATTTGTTTACGATCAGTCATATAATTATTTATCCAATTTATAAGGCTGCCTGGCCAGCAGAGCTTATGTGATGGAGAGTTGTCCGCCCGTCCGTCCATTTGCCGGTCGTTAACTTTTGCCGTGTTAACATGTCGGTGTACATATTTCAATGAAAGTGCGTTTGAAACTGGTCTGTCACCGCTTCGGGTTCGAATCTTACTGGGAGCATGTCTGGTAAGTCAGGATATGTTGATTCTTGCGGACGACTAGGTACATAATGCTAGTACTATAAAGCCCATGACACCATTCAACCAAACGACCGACCGACCGACCGATCAACCAACCAACCATCTGGCATATAAATCAAGAACATGTATAGTGACATACACCAACACAACCGTTAGCATGGAATTTTCAATTAGTACACGTACACCTCATCAGCAAAGTATAACAACTAGTAGTAACTCGCATACAGTTACAGGCCGTAATGTGCAAAACGTGTTGTTATTTTCGTTACATTATTTACATATTTCCTCTTTAAATGATGTATTTCGACGTGTATGCCCACAATTAAAAAACAATTTGAAAGGGTGTGCGAAAGAAGTGGAAAACCGATGTTAGAAAAAATACACTAGACACGTCCGGAGTGGTGGAGTTGACCACCACTACCACCCCACCCACTTCACCTCAATTAACGCCCCAATTTGCAACAAGTTTTATAGAAATACAGCACAACATTCATTACAAGTATATATAATGATTGATTTGAATTATGTTTTATTGTGTTTAAACGCTCATCGACACACCAGTTTAAGTTATTTAGCCACCCATGGAGAGGGTGGAATATATATATGAATCCTGGAATCTCGCCATATTCCTACCATGGAATACATTCTTTAACGTGCTATGGGGAAACACGTACTTTAAGTATACATAGATTGTATATGCTGGTTATCAACAATTAGTGTCACCTTTTATTTTGGGTTTTCTACAAAAGAACTACCAAGTTACCCTTTTTTTCCCATCTATTCAGTACCCGCAACAACCGTTTTGACTACTGTGAAAATATAGCTTTTTTACGCAGTGTAAGCATATGAGCGAGTTTTACACACATAGAACTAATTATTAGTATGCTCGAGGCGAGTCAGGTAATCGGAATTGCCCAAGGGATGAAATATACTTAGTGTTCCTCCGCATTTCGGGAATGCATTGGATAAAGTAGGAATCCGTGCTGAGATTTGTAAAGGAGGATATGGATTCTTAATTCCATATTCGTATTTGCTTTATCTATCGTTGATATGGTTGATGAACACATAAAATACATCCTATTAGGGATATATTTTGGCTAAAGCTAAATGACGTCACATACAGTGTACACCTCTCGATACGATGTCCGACATAATAAGCCTATATTTTTGTATATATACCGTGTAAGTAATGAAGTGTTTGTCCGAAATCATTGACCGTTTCAGTTTATTTTTAGAACATACTATATCTACAATCGAGCCTTATCATTCATTGGCGTAGGAACGTTTCAATTATTGGAGATGGAGTGTGTGTGTTTTGGGGGGGGGGGGGGGGGGGAACTACCTCGAACCGCTGAATCCCCGGTTAGCGTTAACATCAGAATCGTATTCCTGACCAAATTTTACTCTAGATGTGAAATTCCGATCATATTAGGAATGATTCCCCAATTAGTGGGTTCTGAACCTATTCACATTGCATACACATTTTGAATTATTTTGCCGTGTGTGTATCAGAGTTCCCCGATTTCACGGGTAAAAACTCATACACTTTTTCGATTTAATGGATTAACTACATGCATATACAATGTACCGCGCATTTTCGTGATGGCTTCGAGGATTTCAACATGGATAAAATCGAGGTATTCTATTTTGTTTTAAACCGAATTATACTCATGTTTTCCTATTAAATGGTAGAAAATAGTATTTAACATGTACATCTTATTACACCAACTCTAACCATAAACATATTTTGCTGCATTAACAGCTACTTGACATGTATAAAGTCGTTTGGAACATGTATGTGTTACGTTTATTTTGTTTAATGTTTTGATTGCTTGTATAAGTAATTGTTTCGATAGAAAAGAGGATGAAACCAGCGGAAAAGACAAACAAATTGAGCTAGCAAAATCAGCATGCCAAAAGAAGGTTTATGACAGCACTGAATTATACGTCAGATATATAAATGATGATATCGGTTAGTCATGTTTTTTATAACGCAGATTATTAAGTATAGTTAGAAAATATGAGAGTGGACCTTTGGAAACGGCCTTTGGAAGTTGCACAATTATAAAATATAATCTTAACAATAACTTGTAATTAGTTGGAAAATATTATATATAATGTAAGGTAAATCCATATACTAGTATTATATTCACGTTTTTTGAGAAAAAAGCAGCAGGGTATATTAAAATCACAAACGTTTGTCTGCTGTTCGTTCGTCCGTCTTGTACCGCATATGCTCCTAAACCGCTGAACAGATTTCAAACAAACTTAGTCCGTTGGGTTTTATTGTAAACTTGGATTTCGCGCGTATTTATCTATCATCAGAGCACTTTAAGAACAAGATCAATATATTCGATAGTTGATATGATCATTTTACAGCACATTTTAGTCTAAGTATAACTGTTTATTTCCAAAGGAGGAGGAAGACCACAAACATATTTTGTGTAGAACCAGTACTTTATACATAAAAAATACACTTTCTAACTGACACATCGAGCTCTTAAGGTATTTAAAACAGCCACGGTGGGAGGTGAGAAGTCAAATGCAACTCTTTACCATCCCAGTCACGAAGTCTCATATATATTCGGTATGAAAACTATGATATTTTATTATTCTGTATCAGAGCTCCCTCTTTCAACTTTATAATTATACTGAATGTTGATGTCGAGTCTTTAGTTTTAGGCGGTATAGGTTCAGCTCCTCATTTACCCGTAATCAGAATTGTTGATTTTCATTACTAAAAGGTGCATTGCTTTTGTTTAAGGTGAAGGAGTTTTCACAACTAAACGATTCAAAAAAGGTGATTTTCTGCTCGAATACCGTGGAGATTTGTTGAAAATAAAAGAAGCTAGAAGGCGGGAAAAAGACTACGATGAAGCTAAACTATATATGTACTACTTTAAGTTTAGGGAGAAGAGTATGTGGTATGTTCATTCCGTATCACTGTAACTCTTTCATTACTCCTGTAACAAAATAAGATTGCCTCGCACATTTTACAAGTTACAAACAAAAGATAAATACAATATAATTATCTTTAGAGATTGAGTTTTGGAAAACGCTGATCATATTAAATTCTACTCAATCAGGTGCTAGAGGGCCTGAACGGTAGGAAGCATTATTCATTATAGTTCCTTGAACGTATCAATCAAACCGAGACGGCAGTGTATGTTTTTATTTATCGAGTTCTGCAATTTTTCAAATTCCCCTTTCACACTCATGTATAAAGAGTTTCTGTAACTGTCTGTGTATGTAGTTGATATTAAATCGAACATACTTTAAACTATTATAGTGTTGATGCTACAAACGACATTTTTACCGAGGGACGGATGGTAAATGACGCAGCACCAGGTGACCCACTAAGAAACGTCGACATGAAAATAGTACTTGCAGATAAACGACCACACTTGTGCATGTTCGCCAACCGAGATATTAAATGTGATGAAGAACTCCGATATGACTATGGGGTTCCCAATCTGCGTTGGAGAAAGGTAATATAACGCTTAATTTGAAACTTTGAACTTTTTAAATACATTACGTTGACAAAATTATTTAAAAGGATAGGTGCATGTAATTACTCAATTGCAGACTTTCAGGACCTGTTACTGGTGTTACTTTATTTGGTTTTATATATCTATCGTTTACAACCACACGTTTTTTAAGCAGTGTGCATACTCATTGTAATTGCGTTTCCGGTTTGTTTTTCAGTGTGCACCTGTACAACAAAATGACACGGGTATGTGATTATTCGATGTTTTGTTAAAGAGTTATAACTGACGCTCTCTATAATAATGTGTAATTTTTTCATTTTTCTTATCTATCGTGATAGATACTCCCAACAAAAATAAAGGAAGTTTCGTCCAATTAATACCTCATACAATTGGAACAGCAACCTCAAATGTAGTATTTAAGATAAAAAAAAATGTATTCTTGTGAGACATGTCTACGCCAGAGATCGAACCCACGTCGTGCATATTTCTGTAGATATAAAGACAAGAGCTACCAAAGCCGCTAACAAAATATTAAATATTAATTGTATACGTATTAGCACAGAGAAATAACAATATCAAACTGTTCCTTCGAATAAATATACATACATGTAATGTGCGGTATGAAGTGTTGTATCATGCGTTTATATAATGAAGTCGAATATTTAGGATACCAAAGAATAAACAGGTTTGATGAAAATACTCAAATGTATATGTGATTGAGACAAAACAAGGTAATGCGTTAAACTGACCACGATACATGTCGTCATGTATCTATAGAATACACGTTTTGTAATGTAACGAGCATTAGAAAAGTAGTCATGACACTTTATGCAAGACTTAAATTAGACGAGGGCAACACTTCTTAAATATAAATAATTGTACATCAATATGTTGTTTTGTCATTATCACTTAAGGAACAAATGTCCAGCCTTTATGTAGTTATAGTGTTTTGAGTCGCGTATTTGTCTAATTTCATTTTACCTACAGATGTATTAGATAATCGAAAAGGGCCAAATTACTCGACAGGTATGGAAGAAAGTACGATGAAAGGGTTACACGATACTCAAATACATGGTAAGCCAATATGTGAATACACACATACATTTTAACTATCATGTTCTAATTATAACTGTAACGAAAATGCTTTGTATTAATTCTCCTGAGATATTTGAGTTATTTACACTTTGTCATTGAATACTTTTTAATTCTCCTGAGATATTTGAGTTATTTACACTTTGTCATTGAATACTTTTTAATTCTCCTGAGATATTTGAGTTATTTACAATTTGTCATTGAATACTTTTTAATTCTCCTGAGATATTTGAGTTATTTACACTTTGTCATTGAATACTTTTTAATTCTCCTGAGATATTTGAGTTATTTACACGTTGTCATTGAATACTTTTTAATTCTCCTGAGATGTTTGAGTTATTTACACGTTGTCATTGAATACTTTTTAATTCTCCTGAGATATTTGAGTTATTTACACTTTGTCATTGAATACTTTTTAATTCTCCTGAGATATTTGAGTTATTTACACTTTGTCATTGAATACTTTGTAATTCTCCTGAGATGTTTGAGTTATTTACACTTTGTCATTGAATACTTTTTAATTCTCCTGAGATATTTGAGTTATTTACACTTTGTCATTGAATGCTGTTTAATTCTTCTGAGCGTATTAAGAAACTGAACTAAGTGAATGTATTAACTGAATGTTGTTGCTAGCCCACCAACTCAGTATATGTTATTTAGAGCCACCCCAGAGAGAGGGAATGATACATAGGAACACAAGAACCTACTCTACTTATTATCGAATAATTGCTATAGTTTAAGTAATAATGCAGGTGTGTTATACCATCACATTGTTTTTTTGAGATTACAATAGTAATATGTGTGTGCGTTAATACAATAGTTGAATTGAATTGTTAGTTTACTAGCATAAGGTATTATGCCAAAAAATGAAACGTTTGTAATGTATAACTGCATATATGACCAAGGTGAGGAAGGTGAGAAGAGTCAAACAAACATCACACATGCGACTGAAGAGGCAGTCTCAGGTGAGCGATATTTAGATAAAACTAGAGATACAACACTATTTAGTCCGAATTTGAAACTAAAACGAATATATGGCAATTACATTTTCTTCAAAACTTAATATCAGGAAAACAGTTAAAAGTTAACAAGCCAGCTTAATAATATAGTATATCATTACAATATTTTTTGAGCTATGAAAGTTATTGAACAATATTACAATTTTTCATATGAGAAGTTTTGAATGTGGATTACATATCTTATTTACTCTCCTATGATCAAGATAGTTTTCCATTTGTATAAAGAGATTTATTGTTATTTAGAAGGAATGTGTTGATTATTAGTTCAAGTATTTCAATTAATGTCAAAATGTAAAAGAAATATATAGTCTTGAATAATTACTGAGAAGACACCAACTAGAACTGGGAATTTCCAGTTACGGTAGGCTTTCTATTTAGTTTGTCTTTTTGTTTTTTGTGCTGTGGCGGCGGTAAACATTTCCCTGTACATGCAATCAGAACTGCTAATCAGTCCGAGTTTTGGAGATCGATGAACCCGATATTTATATAAAGATATCGATAGACATCCTCAGATATCTTCGTATTCTTACTGCAAATTCGAATATGTGGTTCTACTACTTCAGCCTTTTAATAAAGACTCTGAACAGTTTAATCACCCTTTAGATATATTGCCTGCTTTTTGATTTAGTTATATGACTGTCACGTGCAATATGCAGGCTTCATTGCATAACATTGCTCCGAGCCAATTTCATTTAGGGCAAAAACTTTTGTTAGAATTTGGGACCATACGTCTCTGGCCATGGTATGGTGCGAAAATACTACATCGAAGGTTACATGTTATCGTCGCCTCTGTCTCAAAATGCTCCCCCCCCCCCCCGCCCCCAACCTCCCACCCCAACACAACCCCAGTAATTGAAACATAATGTTTTAATTGTCAAATATCTTTCTCCAAACAAATAACCGAGCCATCCCACCCCCAGTAATTGATACGTTTCTTAGTCCATGTCGGTACACGTGCGTACATGCATTCGCGGTTGAAAGAGGGAGAGGGAGTTGGTAAATATTATAATCATATGTTAGATATGTAAAAGATATCAGGACATGTTGACAGTAGTGTTAAACGGCAGAACTGTTATCGGGATGCCTACGTTGTCCTTTATTGATGCCATCTTTTTATCACCTTTTGATACATCTTGTCTTTTTTTTTTTCATTTGCGGTGCGCACCAACTATACGAATCATTCCGCATGGTGTGTTCACGTGAAACAGTTCACGTTTAACTCTCGATATAAATATCTGGTATTTTTAAAAGGTAAAACATAAGTAACTGTCATATAAAAAAACATCAACTGCGATCTGTTTTTTCCAAGAGAAATATTTAACTAAAGTTAATACCAATTTGAAACCATCATTGATTTAATCCCATCTTTAACGTTTAGTTTAAAATGAATATATTTTGATCAAATATTATCTTAATTGTTCTGTAGACCGTGTATCAATCGGAAGAATGGTAGAAAGAAAACATATCGATGAGGATGAAGACGACATATATGGCGAAGAGGAGTTAGATGTATGTACATTCGTATTATTCCCACAAACTTATAATGAAAAATAATAATATTGAAAATAATAAAAAAGATTTTTCTTATGCAACATTTCATCATATTATGTTTACTGTTTTAAATTTCATTACAGGATAGTGCAAATGACAGTGACTATAAACCGTCAGAGGAAGAATCAGATAGCTCTGCCATTATACCTGTCATTCCCGATTTAAGCCGTTTTCATCAAAATTCTCCAAGAAAACGAAAACGAAACAGTCCGAACAGAGACCAACCAAGTACAAGTACAGATAATATACATAAGGAGACACACATCCATGAGCAAATTTCTCCAACTTGTGTTGATCAAAAAAAGCAAATGCGTGTTCAACACAAATAATACATTCCGTAGACACTATGACAAGAGATGTTATTGCATGTTTTGCGAAAAGCCGCAAACAAAACTTCCAAAGCATTTAGTATCAATGCACAAAGACGAAGAAGAAGTCGATGCATATATGCAAGAACAATATAAAGAAAAGAAGACAAAGATATACGAAAAAATGAAAAATATTGGCAATCATCTGCACAACTGCAAAGTCTTTGAAACTGGAGAGGGTGAGCTGGTAGTGGCATATCATCCAAGAAGTGATAAGAGCCCGTCGAATGCTGAACATTACGGTCCTTGTCCATCCTGTTATGCATATTTTCCAAAATATGAAATTTGGCGGCATTAAAAAACATGCAAATTTGCAACAAAAACCAATGTAGGTGTACGAGGAAAGTTTTCTGCTGCAAGCTCCTTACTTTTACCCAGAACACCGGGTAACAGTCTTCTTCTGACAACTGTATTAAACAACATGAGAGTAGATGATATCGGTCGTATTGTAAAGAGCGATGACACGATACGCGCTTTCGGCGAAAAGCTTTGCTGTCGCAGTGGTCAAGATTCGGAATAACATAAAAAGTTAAGAGAACTTGCTCGTCTCCTTAAAGAACTGAGAAGGAGAGACGGGTCTCCAGACAAAACGCTGGAAGATTTCAACGACCCAAGATATTTTCGCTTGATCACAGATTGTAGCAAAGTCATTGGTTGTATGACGACTCAACCAATAGATACGGAGCCCCATCCTATGAATTAAAAATTGGCTACACCATTCAAAAGTGTGTGAAGATAATCATTGGTAAAGGAATAGAGACCGGAAACAAAGACCTTCAAAGACGTGGTGACGAAATGACAAAGTTAATTGAATTGAACTGGACCGACGTAATGTCTTCGAATGCAAGAAAGACGTTGTATGAGGCGAAAAGAAATAGCACAAAAGGACTACTGCCCCTCACAAGCGATGTGCAGATGTTTGGAGACTACTTAAAGGCTCAAGCTGACGTTCATTTTACTAGGCTAAATAATCCAGAGGATACAAAAGAAGCAATCCAAGCATGGTCATCTCTGTCAGAAATATTACTTACGCAGACAATTGTGTTTAATCGTCGAAGATCAGGTGAAGTATCCAAAATGATTATAGAAGATTACCAAGCGAAATGCCTCTCAAACGTTGATGGTAACTTAGATAGTTGCCTATCACCTTTTGAAAAACAGTTATGAAAATATTTCTTCAGAACAGAGATTGTTGGTAAAAAGGGTCGCACTGTTCCAGTCTTGTTTCCAACTCATGTAAAAAGAAACATTGATCTGCTGATTGAAAAGCGACACTTGATCAATAATCCTGATAATAGGTTCTTATTCCCAACATTGAGCTCAACTACACACATTAGAGGAACAGATGGGCTACGAAAATTGTCAAAACAATGTGGAGCACAAGCGCCAGAACGACTTCGTTCTACTAGACTACAAAAACACATTGCAACAATGACACAGGTGCTGAACCTGGAAGAAAACGAACTTGATATTCTTGCACAGTTCTTAGGACACGACATACGTGTACATCGAGAGTATTGCAGGCTACCTGAAGCAACTTTGCAGGTTGCAAAAGTATCAAAACTTCTACTAGCTTTGGAAAGGGGACGGTCAGGCTTTAGCAAGAGGGTGTCCCTCAATGACATCACCCTTGATGAAGATGATACCGCATGTGGTAAGCTATTTCTTAAATAGATCACCCCCTTCACATTGTAGGATGCTTCTGTGAGATTAAAATATGCGGATTTCACCGACAAATTTTAAATAGCTTGTGTTTATTGCTATTCCAAAGCACAACAATATGCAACGAGTTTGTTTTGTGGTTTACATGATCAAGTTATAAATGTACTGGAAACAACCTCGAACAGGGGAATCATATTCTTGAATAGTGGACCGTTTATGTAAATAAGAGACACATTTTTTGTTTCTAAACACTAATGATATAACTTATGATTGGGTTAATAGGTCCGTGTGGATATTATCATAATATTATATAAGAATAAGATAGCCGTACGCATACGTAAATTGTTTCTGAAAATTATTATTTTAATTTGCTACGGATATTTTATAATCTTTACTACTCTTTACTATTGTACATTTTACTGTTTTCAATAGATATGAACGGAAGCGAGACAGATGAAGAAGATAAAGAAGAGTCAGATTCGGACAATGGAAATTTGGTGTGTGGAGAAACTAGATATAGTACAAAGCCTAAGACGATTCGAAGTAAGTATTACACAAATATGTCGGTACCACTTACTATGAACGTGCAGAGAAATAGTCTCGGTCAACAAATTTTATTTTATTTTATAATTTGACAGGTCCATGCTTATTCGTCAACATATTGCGAGAAGTCTCTTTGAATATATCATCCCCATCAATAGTGTATGACATGGGTGGTTGTGAGAGGTACACATTTGCTGTTTTAACCAACACAGTTGAAATAGTATTTTTCCATTGCTGTTTCAAAGACCAGCAATATGCACCGATAATATTGTCGGATTTACATGATCAAGTTAATGCATTTACTGGAAACAGGAAAATCGTATGCTTGGTATCCTATAATATCATAAAGACAAATATTCTGTTAATTTCAACCAATGTTTACCTTATGAGTCAAGTGGATTTAATCAGGAATATAATAATAAACAGTTGTTCGTGCCCGTGAATTGTTTCTTAAAATCATTTTGTAATATGTTAATGATATTTTCATAATCTTCACCACTACTCTTTACTATGATTACTATTCCTATGTTCAATAGATATAAACGATACTGACACTAGTGAAGAAGATGACGAAAAGTCAGGTTCGGATACTGGGGATTTGGTGTCGGGGGAAACTTATCCTAGATATAGGCCAAAGCCAACGAAGACTCAAAGTAAGTATTAAAAAGGGATGTTTTGGTAACACTTACAGTTACGAAGTCTCAATTTTAATTGGTCATAACTCATGATTATGAATAAAACATAGATGAAGTAGTTTCAATTTGACAAACACCCAAAGGTCGGTAAGTCAGAAATCGATGTTTAAAATAGTGTTATCTAACCTTCGTACAGGTGACATCGATAAATATACGGCTTTTGTACACACGGTTTTGTACACATAAAATCGAGTCAAGCTAACATGTAAGCCTTATTGCCTACTGACCGTTCCAATTCGGTAACCCGGCCTGTCTTAACCACCGTTTCTGTTGTACTTTGTCGTTTTCATTGTATAATCAATTAAAAATTGTTCCTTGTATGTAATGCAGTGCGGACCTACGATGCCGTTGTGTTTGGACGTTAACATTTTCTATAGGACCAGATATCTTATATTAAGTATGTTGATAAGAGGTAATGAATGTAAGAAGCAACACCTCTCACGCCCCCTAGCGCCAGTTGAAGGCCATCGATATGGGGTTTTACAACACTAAATAGATAGTGCGCAATAGATAATCTCTCAAGCTTATTGAAAGTTTTGAGACACCATTCTACCTTTATTTTGATAAAATATAATATTACAGAAACATATGTTATTTTACATGCGCGTTAAAACTATATATTTACTGATTGATTTTGAGATGCGATCAAATATGTTACAGTTGTTTTTTCTCATATTAAATGGTAGTTAATATACAATACGTTCTCAAGAAATGTCTATAGCTCAGTGGTTAGAGCACCTGAATAAACTCACCAGTTCGTGTGTTTGAATTCCGAAATAGGCAAACAAGTTGTTCCTTAATCCATAATGCTACCTGTATACAGGTACGATGTGCACTGCTCAAAATCTTTAGAGGAAATTATGCAATGCGTTTAATCGCTCACATATCCTATGTAAACCGCTTAGCTGTGAGCGCTGATAAACACACCATTTAATACAGACACGCCTACACATAAAAAATACATTTAAATACAGGGTCTGTAGCTATAATAATGAGTTGTAAAGTGTAGTAACAGTATCAACAAAGTTATTAAATACAACTTGACCGGCATATGCTTATTCGAAACATACTGCGGGCAAGTCCCTTTGAATGGTAGGTTTTTATATGAAAGAAGTTTAATTCATTTCCTATGATGTAAATTGTAACAACACAATTGTATTTAATTTATTCTAGAAAGGGGAACTCGTAAAGTACAACGCAAAGACAGGAAGCGTTTTTGGACGGATATCGAAAGAGCTGCTGTTTTTAAACATCTGGAGAAACATATTCTCAGGGGGAAATTGCCTGGAAAAAATTATATAGATAACTGTTTGGAAAACGAGGTGGTACTCAAACACCGGCCATGGAACAATGTCAAGGATATCTGCAGAAATGTTATTGCAGCTAGGAAACGGAAAGAACTTTCATAATATTAAGGAGCATTGAAACTGCTTCATTTATAAAATTATAACTATGTTAGATCTAACAAAGAATCCAGTACGACCTTACGCTTTTGACTGATTTTAAGATGTATTACGATTAAATACGCAATTAATTAGTGATAAAGTTATGGTCTTGAAAAAAAGCGCATGAATATGCAATATTGTAACACTTACGGATAATTATGCTTTAGTCATATTTTAACAATTTGAAAACACAATTCTGAAGTGAGAGCTGTGTTTTAAATAATAATGTGTTAAGATAATAACTAGAGAAAAACTATGCTATGACGCTTTCAAACTTGATGCATGTTAATTAATGTGGAGTAAATAAAGCATGAAATAGACGATAGGCAAATTGATTGTTTTGTGTTGAATATAGTTATACTTATATTTACACTGTATACAAAGTTAGATTCTGTTTTGTGTGACATTTTTGTACCATATCTCTAATGATTTTCCTTTGTTGTTGGTTATGATATAATGCTCATAAACCTGAAGGTCTGAGCCGAAACCGTACTATAACTAGCGATATATTACAGCCGTGCTATAAATGGCATACTCGGCAGTTATATCATGGCTACCCAATTTACACGCGCGTAGTTGTAATGCTTACACACAACCTGTCAATCAACATATCAATTACCGGCATTGAATGGCTATGATACAAAACATTCATAACATATTTTCTCGTTTGCGATTGATACTGCACTCTCGGGACTTCGGCCCTCGAGAAAAAGTATAAATCTCATATATTCGAAAAATTTTGCTATAATTATTTTTAAAAACAATAATGCATGATACTATTCAAATATGTCACACTTTAAAACATTTTCTATTTCTTACAAAGTTTCTTTATTTGTAATATGTGTGTGACATAGGTTATACAATAAATTGTCATTTCTCTTGGGCTAACCAATATGAGTTTAAAGCTGAGTTAATTGCCTCAGGTAGACATAAATATATTCAAATTGATAAAATAGAAATTTGGTCTATATCTATATTTTGTGCACTATATATTGTCGCGCATGGGTACCCGAGTTTGTGTTATAAACTCTATGTAAAATGACAATGTTTTTTGTCCTGACGTTGTGTATGGCCATGTCTCTGATATGCAAGATACAGAATCTATCATCGGTATTCGGTGCAGATCGTGAATTCGGTTCAGATAGAAAATTTCAAACCATATACCTCGGGTTATAATTCCCAATCTTTACCGGATACCCATGAAAGATTCGATAATTGGGTATATTATCAATTTGATGTGAAGAAAGGCAACAATTAAGTTTGAAATTCATTAAAATATACGTTTTAAGTTGTCATGTAGACGGAACAATGATTTTAAACTCAAATAACAATAAATGAAGAAGTTATTCCTAATTGTGTCGGAATTAAAACGTGTTCCCCATTTTGTTTATATTTGATTGAAATGCGGTGTATAACTAGTTCCCCGTTTAGTTGAGATTTAACTAGAAAAAGGTGAATAGGAGATATCCCCGGTTTGATTGTAAAAAAATCAAACAGTATTTCTTAATATTCATGAAACATCGAACAAATATTATGATACAAAATCAATATTGATCTTAAAAATCGCTTTTAGTGCTCAGTATCATTAACATTAAAGAAGTCCCCGGTTTGTAGGTTAAAAACTAGGTTCCCCGGTTGGGACCTTGTGTGCGTGTGTGTGGTGTGTGGTGTGTGTGTGTGTGTGTGTGTGTGTGTTGTGCGTGCGTGCGTGCGTGGTCAGGATTTAGATGCCGGACAATAAAGCTTTATCACACGCGTGAACAAATGTCATATCACGGAAATAAATGTTCTTTATATGACTTTTTCAGTGGAGTGATACGGAAATTACCGATTAGTAACGATTGTATACGATTTGTCACGCATATTGTCTGTCGTCTGCATTCCGTCCTGTTTTCGCGCCAGATTATTGGCTATACATCTACACATGTGTACATTGAACTGTCATCTTTGACCATAACTCAACGGAAATGACTTCACTAGTAATGCTAAAAATATGAAATAAAAGATGATAGATAGCTAGATAGATAGATAGAAATAAAATAAAGAAATAAATAAGGCATAGTACACGGACCATAAAGAGAGTTTAACAAATTTATATATAATTCAATGATATACAACCATCTGTGGATGAAATAACCACTTATGACCATTCATTTTCTTAGTTAGACAATTTCAAATTCAGTGGCATTCATTTTAAATCAAATTTCGGAAAGTAGTAAGCTGAAGTTAACAGTTCAACAAAGTCATAGCTGAAGTATATGATAAACAGAATAAAAAATGTTTATTTTCATATCACACCCTATATCAGGCCTGAGACACCATATCAGCCCGAGAGCTTTAGCTTGAGGGCTGATATGGGTCGAGTATCACACCCTATATCAGGCCTGAGATACCATATACGCCCGAGAGCTCTAGCTCGAAATACCCATTTACTATTCTCTATGTATTCACTGGTGAACTCGTTAAAGAGACACAGAGCATGAAATGATAAATTTGGAAAACACCGAACACGATAAAAACAAAAAATATTGCAGTCTCTATTTGATTGAGACTGTTCATGAACGTGTCACGGACAGCTTCAGCCGGTAGAGTTACTGTACTATGCTTTTTGTACAACTTATTCATTAGCATCTTTTAAAGCAATGCAATATTTCAGAATAAAACATAAATATGACACTAACCTGAAAAAATATGCATGTCTTAGATATATATATATATTATTCACATATAAATAATCTTGACCACACTGGTCAACATGTAGATGGCGAATGCAACGCACCTTTGCTTTCATCAATCAACATTGCATAGTGTAGCCAAGGGGCATAGGTTAGTAACTGGTCTTAGTGAGTGTTAACGGTACTTTGATAATAAGACTATTGGAAAAGCAGACTGATTTAAGGTTTATATAAGGCATATTGGAAGTAATTTATGGGGTTTCAACATATTGATATACACGTGCTGTTTCACCTTTAGATTAAGGAGTACAATGAAAGACAACACTTTCTATTTTATTTGCTTAACCAAAACAATATCAGTCCTACGACATAATATTATAATGGAACAAGTAAAAAAGGAAATCAAAAACTTTAAGGAAGATCAAATGACATATGCTCAAATGGTTGATTTTGAAGATATGAATAAACTTGACATGGAGTTGATGTTTTATACACATTATAATGAGTTAGTTGAAAAGATAATCTTCAAAGCACGTGATCTAAACTTACCATGGAAAATAAGAAATATTGACATAAAGAGATTACACACTTATTGTAAGAAAACAATCTCATCTGCGACTCGTGGTATTATAAATAAATATTCTTTTATTCCTTACTACAGCATTTTGTTAGACAAAGGAATTGATATTATAAAAATAATATAATCTAACAAGGGAATAAATATTTTACTTCAAAATAATTAAATAAAACAATTATAAGCTTAAAGAAATACTCGCATATACTATTATATAATGAGTATCCAGGAAATTGAAACATCCCCGAAACAGTAAAGCAAGGTTTTTAAAGTAAATGTTATCAGTAATGACCCGCTCACTCAACTGCAGAAAACACAACCAAGCATTATAAAATTTCTCAAAACGGAACTAAGAGAAACGAGCGGCTTTAAATTAAGTGTTGATGTAAAACATACTTTTAAAAAAACATCGATGGGAGAAAAGGTCCTGCAACCACATACAAAACAGCTTACTTTAATTCTAAAGCGGCAACAATATTAACCGAAAATGATATTATCGAGGCGCTGGACAAAGCACGTGAGGATATTGTAAATACAGTTGGAAATTGGATTCAGATGGAAAGTGGTTGGCAGATGCGCATCACACTACATAAATCGAATAAAGTATAACCCGTTGCGAGTAAGCCCTTATTTGAATGTATCAAAATAACTGCAACACCACACAAAAGGTTTAATAAATATAAAACATGAAGATAATGAATGCTTTAGATGGTGCCATTTAGCTTGTAAATTTCTTGTTAAAACACATCCCAAGAGAATATCGCATTATAAAAAGCATATCAGAGGTCTAAATTACAAAGGAATAACATTTCCTGTTACTATCAAACAAATCCCAAAAATAGAAAAACAAAACAACATTTGTTTTAACATATTTGGGTATGAAGTTAATCAAGTATACTCTTTGTACATATCAAAAAATAAAGCAGAGAAAACATGTGATATGCTTTTGATCACCGAAAAAGAAAAAAATCATTATGTATGGATAAAACACTTTAACAGTTTGATGTATTATCAAACAAATACGAAGAAAAAAAATGGCTTTGTAAAACATGCCTGCAGTGCTTTACATTAGAAAGAGTTCTGGAAAAACATAAACCTATTTGTCTTTCACCACATAATGATAAGCAAGCAGTAGAAATGCCAAATAAGAATGAAAAAGTTAAGTTTAAAACTATGACAGGCAACTAATGGTTCCGTTTGTTGTATATGCTGATTTTGAAGCAGTAACCGAAAGTATTTCTTCAGCATCAAACAATCCTATAAAATCATATACAGAAGCGTATCAAAAGCATACTGATTGCATTTATGGGTATAAGGTTGTTTGTTGATAGGATGATCAATATTCATAACCAGTTGTAACGTATAGAGGACCAAATGCTGTTTACAAGTTTTTAGAAAAAATGAAAGAAGAAGAAAAGTGGTACAAAAATACTATGAATACACATTATAGGAAATATTGTCGCCGAAAGAAGAAGCTTAATTCAAAACATCTAAATCATGTCATATTTGTGGTAATGGTTTTTCAATAACTCTTAAAAAAGATGACCCAGGTCGTACAGTAGCATATGAAAACTCCTTTAGAAAAGTTAGAGATCATTGTTATATAACTGGAAAGTACAGAGGAAGCGCTCATGACATATGTAATATTAATTTCAGACTAACTAAAAAAATACCTGTTGTGTCATAATTTGAGAGGTTATGATTCTCACTTTGTAATGCAACACATCGGAAAGTTTAACAAAAACATAAATGTTATACCAAATAACATGGAAAAGTACATGGCTTTCATGTTAGGACAACGTTTGGTGTTTATTGACAGTTTTCAGATTATGTCTCAATCATTAGAAAATTTAGTAAAAAACATCCCCTCGTCTCAGTATACCTATCAGGAATACTCTGGCGACAAGCTAGAATTAACAAAAAGAAAAGGTGTTTATCCTTATGATTACATGAACAGTTTTGAACGTTTAAAGAAGTTGAATTACCAGGCAAAGATAGCTTTTATTCACAATTAATTGATGAACACATTTCAGATGAAGATTATGATCACGCTAAAAAAATATGGAAAACATTTAAGATTAAAAATATGGGAGAATATCATAATCTGTATCTTAAGACTGATGTGCTGCTGCATGCAGACGTTTTTGAAAACTTTAGAATAATGTGTATTGAGTATTACAAATTAGATCCTTGCCATTACTTCAGGAGGGTACCGACCCCCTTTTCGTAC
Source organism: Cyrtodaria siliqua (assembly GCA_037043455.1). Taxonomy (NCBI): domain Eukaryota; kingdom Metazoa; phylum Mollusca; class Bivalvia; order Adapedonta; family Hiatellidae; genus Cyrtodaria; species Cyrtodaria siliqua. The sequence goes on along the minus strand of JAWPHD010008554.1, from coordinate 14,699 downwards.
GCCGGATTCCGACCCATATTAGCCAGTATTCCGTACGCCGGGTTGTGGTACGCCGTACGCCGACATCGCAGTTTTTCATACGCGTACGCCGTATTTTTCTCAAAAAATATTTGTTTCCATCCAAAAAATTAAAAAAATGCTAATTTATGTCTCAGATTGCTGGAAATGCCATTTCAGAGCACCTAGGTTTCAAAATTTTCCGGGGGGAGGGGCATGCCCCCGGACCCCCCTAGAGAGCTCGGGCCCTGCGGGCCATCGGGCTCGGCCGCTACGCGGCCTCGCATGGTTCAAATAGTATTCCAGATGCCAACCCTCTGTTAGGGAGTATTTTAGATGCCATCCCCAAAAAATGCCAGTACTCCAGATGCCAGTGGGGTGGGGGTGGTACCCTTCTTCAGTAGTCCTGGTTTAGCCTGGGATGCATGTCTTAAGATGACTGGTAAGATCGATCGAGTTCAAAATGTGGAACAACGTGTACACACAATTATGAATGAAAACAAGGTCACACATAGTAGATTAAAAACGCTTGAATATAAAAGTATTGATATCGAAGCACGCAGCCGTCGGCAAAATTTAATAGTTCGAGGCTTACCGGAAACACTTAGAAATGAGAACTGTGAGGATACTTTGTCTACATTTATTGGAGAGTACCTTGATCTTGACACACTATCAATCTTCGTAAACAGGGTACATCGTCTTGGTGCTCCAAATGCAAAACGCAATAGGCCAATAATAGCATGTTTCACCGACTTCCATAATGTGGAACTGATACTATCCAATGCATATATGCTCAAAGGGACACACTACGGAATAAATCGGGATTATCCCCAAGAAATCGTCCAGAAGCGTACTCGCTTGTGGCATATGTACGCTAAAAAAATATGGAAAACATTTAAGATTAAAAATATGGGAGAATATCATGATCTGTATCTTAAGACTGATGTGGCCTATGTACAAGGAAATGAAGGCCCAAAACCCCAAAGGTACTGTTCATATAGGGTATCCTGCAAAGCTAATTGTAAATAGAAAAGTAGTGCAGGATGAGTTCCCAGACTGGAAAACTGTGATGCAATCACCTAGATTCCCGACTCCCACTACTACCCCGGCTCATACATAGGCTCCAACCGAATTTGAAATAAGGAGCAATTTTCCAAAACCAACTGTTGCAGGACTCTCTGCACCGATCGACAACGAGTTGGAAGTCCTTATGGAATCTGAAAGGTCGGAACCCGAAAGCTCTGCAACGGACTCTGATGGCTCTGCAAGTAATACAGAGCCCATTGACACTGATGTGATCGATTATAGCCAGGCGATGACGGAACTACAAGCGAGGCAGTACAGCAGACTATCTACGACGACTAGAACGGAACCCGTGAACAATCTTCCTGACAGCCCTGCAAACCCAAACACTGATGGAACATCAGAATCAGAAACTGTGCCCAAATATGTGTAGGACAGTGGGGGAAACGCCCAAACAAATGGACTGCATGATAACATACACGCGAATGCTCAAAGTGACAATCGGACCCACGAACACAGTTTACATAATACCGATAGGCAACTTCTTAAAATCAGATCACTTAACGTTTGTGGTCTGAAAAGACGTTCAAATTTTCCGGAATTTGTTACTTTGATTAATAATTACGATATATTTCTAGTAACTTAAACTAAACTTGTTGAAACTGACATAATTTCCATTAATGGATACACATTTGTTAACATACTAAGAAAACAAAAATGTTTACGTAAATCTGGAGGGCTAGGTGCTTTTGTAAAAAATAGTATGTTCCCGTTCATAAAGGTTATCGAAACACTGTCAGATTATATCTTTTGGTTAAAAGTAGACAAACTATTTAAAATCTTGATAATGATATCTTACTTGGAACCGTTTATGTACCGCCTATCCAGTCTAGATTTTACAGTAATGATGAATATGAGATTTTCGAAAATGAAATCACAGAAATATGTAATAGCTATGACAATGTATATCTGTTTGGAGATTACAATTCTCAAACCGCAGAATTGTATGACTATACTATATGTGATGACTTTTTATCAGATTATTTTGATTTTGATATTGATACTATTAACTTTTTTGACCAAAAATCATCAATGGAAATAATAGGTATATGTTTAAATAGGAATTCACAAGACAAAAAAAGAATAATCATGGTTTTAAACTTATCGATGTATGCAAAAATAATAATCTTGTTATATCAAATGGTAGATTTGGACAAGACAAAGGCATTGGTAAAATGACATTCAGAAATGTTTTAGTGATTGATTATGTACTATCTTCATTAGATGGATATTTATTTTTGAATGATTTTAATGTATATGAGCTTGATAGCCTATACTCTGATGGCCATGCCCTGTTACTAAGAGTGCACAATTAAAATTAATAGTACAAATATTAAACAAACTCACTCAGCCGAAGACAACTTTCCAAAATGGGATAATAAATACGAACATGAGTTTATTAATAATATTAAACGTGAGGAAATAGATGTCATACTAAATGAAATTAATTTAGCTAGAACAAACACAGATCAAGCTCTGATAGATAGCATAGCTAATAATTTATCATCGTCCTTTATTGATAGTGCTAACAAAACATTCCTTAAAAAAAGAGACATATCGTTTCCAACAATAAAAAGCATAAGCCATGGTTCGGTGCTGAATGTTAAAAGGCAAAAAATACCTACAATAAAGCACGCAAAAAATACCAAAGATGTCCGTCAGAGGAAAATAAATATAATCTAAAAACTACATGCACAAAGTATAAAAATACTATGAATAAATATATAAATAAATATAATAAAGACAACGAATCAAAGTTAAGAACCATGCAAAGCAAAATGCCCTAAGACTATTGGAAATATATAAATAAGGCGAAAGAAAGAAAGAAAAGTGTAGACATCACTAGAGTCAATGTGAGAGTATTTTAAGGAGGCCAGTAATAACTCAACTCATGATAAAGATGAAACTAATATTTTGTATAATATAGACATTGCAAAAGATTGATAGTATCCTCAATGCGCCAATATCAATTGAGGAAGTAGAAAAATGTATAAACTCACTGAAAAATAATAAATCAACTGGAATTGATAAGGTTATAAATGAATATATAAAGTGTACTAAATTGTACATGATGCCCATATATGTTTCCTACTTTAATATAATTCTAGACACAGGTATACTACCCACACAGTGGTCTGAAGGTATAATAATACCTGTTTTTAGAAAGAAAGGAGACTCTAAAGACCCCGAAAATTATCGTCCGATAACCCTTTTAAGTTGTATTAGTAAACTATTTACCTCATTGCTAAATAACAGATTAAATACCTTTTTAGAATCAAATAATATACTTGAAGAAAATCAAGCTGGGTTCCGAAAAAATTACTCCATGTTGGATCATATTTTTACGTTAAATTCAATTGTCGAAATATTACGAAGTCAGAAAAAGCAGATTTTTTGTATATTTATTGATTTTTCGAAAGCATTCGACTCAGTCTGGAGAGTTGGTCTGTGGTCAAAAATAATGCAATATAATATAAATGGTAATTATTTTAGAGTAGTAAGAAATATGTACTCAAACATAAAATCATGTGTTTCTCAAGATAACAAAAAATCTGCTATTTGTTAATGTAATTGTGGAGTTCGCCAAGGCGAAAACCTTTCGCCTGTCCTCTTTTCATTATTCCTAAATGACTTGGAAAGTTATCTGGAACCTAAAAACCACACAGGAATTCAGCTCAATGATGTAGATAATGAAAAAAATATTTTCCTTAAAATTATTGTCTTACTTTACGCAGATGATACTGTCCTCATTTCGGAAGATGCAAACCACCTTCAAAACTGTCTGAATGACTTTGTAGAGTACTGTAAAATATGGAATCTAAATATCAATACAGAAAAAACTAAAGTTGTTATATTTGGTTCAAGATCAGACCTAAATTATTCATTCACAATTAACGATCTCCAGCTAGAAATTGTGAAGTCATACAAATAGAGGCATTTTTTTCTCAAAATCAGGAAGTTTCCTTAATACAAGAAAACACCTGGCACAACAAGCAAAGAAAGCACTGTATTTACTCTTCAGAAGAATCCATAACCTAAATTTACTACTTGACCTTATCTTCAAACTTTTTGATCACACACTTTTACCAATACTAACATATTCATCAGAAATGTGGGGGTATGAGGACACTATACTTTTAGAAAGAATACATTGTGAATTTATACGGAAAGTTCTAAACTTAAGGAAAAGTACTCCACTATATATGCTATATGCTGAGTCAGGAAGATACCCAATTAATATAACTATAAAATGTAGGATGATAGGATTTTGGAATAGACTTATTTTAGACAACCAAAATATCACTTAAAATATACCAATATATGGTCAGGTTACCAATTTCGAATCAAAATGGATAAACTATATCAAGCAAATATTAGATCAAACAGGCAGACAGGATATCTGGTAAAACCAAATTGAAATACAAAGCAAAACCTTAAAATATAAAATAAAACAAATTTTAATGGATCAAAATTATCAAAACTGGCAAGATTCACTCCAAAACCAACAAAAGGTAGAAATTACTCAATATTTAAGGAAAATATAAAGCTTGAAAACTACTTTCTGATTTTGAATAAGCCTGAATATATAAATCTAGTTAAATTCAGGACCGGTAACCATTATTTTCCGGTGGAAACCGGCCGCTGGCAGAGTAGAGAAGAGTCTGAAAGAAAATGCCATCTATGAACCCTTAATGATGTTGGTGATGAATTCCGTTATCTCTTAAAATGTCCCTTCTTCAATAATGAAAGGAAAAGGCTTATACAAAGATGCTATTTTCAAAGACCGAGCATTTTAAAATTAAAACTTCTGCTAACGCTCTTATCAAAAACGCATTTACAAAATATCTGTAAGTTTGTAAAAAATATTATTAGACACGTTCAAACGTTGAACTGTGTTTAATTTATTTAATATATCTAAAGTGACAAAACGCTTAAATGTTTCTCCTGTTATGCAATTGATGATGCCCAACATTTAACTCAGAACGCTTAATCACATACAGTGGCATATACCCACTCTATTCATTATTGTACAAAATTCACTTACCTCTTAAGGTTATTTAAACTGGCGAAATCAATATGGCTGCCAAAATATCCACTATTTCAGTTTTTGTTAAATTTAAAGTGTTTCAACATGTTTTTAAACTGGGTCATTGCCAAACTAGTACATGGCATTGCTATGTCATTTTTGACAGTGACAAATTCAAAAAGTAACACTTTAAAGTAGAAAAGTAAGAAGAGAATAGCAAGGCGAAATATAGGTATATTTCTGCATGAAAATGAGACAAACGAAGGAGTAAATTGACGACTTAGTTTGAAAAATATCTTAATATAAACACCGAGCGGGTCAAAGACTATTATTTTGCGTGTAAAACAGTGCACCAAGAAATTTTTTAAAAAACTCACGTGGTCAGTGCCTGCTATCCACGGAAAAAATCATGGCGGCGATGAAAAAATGACAGAAAAACGTATAATTTGAAGGCCTGTATGTAATGAACCGATAGGAGATCAAAGTTCAAACTTGTGGAATTTCATTGTGGCACATGTTAACTTTAGCAACATACCTTTTGATCATCGTTAAATCAGTAAAAACATCTTCAAAATAATGTTTTTTCTATTGTTTACCTGTCTTGAACATAAATTCTCAAAATGACCGAAGGACATCCTATATATATTCGTACGCCAACACCTTCCAACCATTGAAACGTCGGTTAAAGTTCAAAGTTTAAACATTATTTTCATTTTAATATAATATTAAGGGAATATGTTTAACTTTGCAATGGATTATTATGTTATTCCAACTGGTATCACTCATTTTTTTTATATGATGTGGAACTATTTTTTGTCTTAATATTTTTCTGTGTTTTGTTTTCATTATTATCTCCCTTCAGGGTTGACCTTCACCTGCGTGGACCCGGCTTCATGTAGAAGCTCTTTAGTGCGCTGTGTTGCTCATCAAACGAAGCCTGGACACAATTTCCGAAAAAGTATGGCGTTCCAGTTTTGTCTCGATTATAAAGTTCAGCGTAGATAATTCTGTTTTGGTAAGTGTTGTTGTTATTTCTGGTATAGTTTTATTACAGTCAGATTTAGCGATTCATATGTTTTCAAATTGCTGATCTGATCATTGCGTGTTTTAGACCGATTGCATGATATTGTACATTCAGTATTTGTACACATGATGCAACGGTTTTTTGTTTACATAATTGTATGTGTGATAAAAGTGGGAAAAACGTGCACAATAAAACTAATTATAATTGTGAAATATGCTTGTGATTCTCATGAAAAAAATCTCCACCCCCCCCCCCCCCCCCCCCCCCCCCACCAAAAGAAATGTATTTCATTTTTAACATTTTTATTTTGTTGTTTTCAAGTGTAATGTTTATTTTTCTGTTTGAATTGTTTATCATGGACATGGTAATAGTAATAAAAGAAATTAATATCTATAAAAAAACAAAAAATGATGGGTAATTCACATGATTTTCATGCCATGTGGTTTTACCATGTGCTTCACAGTCAGGACTTACACAGTTGTTTTGAGATAAAAAGTGAAAAACAAACATGGGATCTAACAAAAATAAACGCCGGTCATCCAAATTTGGACTAAGAGGAGGTGCATTTAGTAAAGTTTTAATACAGAGGAAAGTTAAAAAGAATAAGAAAATTAGTGAAATGCTGCGTAAAATTAAAACTGCCAAACCTTATCAAATCAAAAAAAGTGAGAATTTCAAAATGGTTCTTGCAAAATTAAGTGTGAAGAAAGCAACTAAATTTCAGTGCTTAAGAAATATAAATAACAGACTTATAATAAAGCAAAAAATCCCTGTACTAGATGGATATAGAATAGTGAATGTGGAAAATTTGAAAAGTTCTATAATGGAAATTACCTCGCATTGTGCTGTGTGCAAAAATGTTAGTGAAATTGTCGGCACTGGAGGTGAAAGCATAACTCTACAGAGTGAGAAAAAAGATGGATTTTCCAGTATTCTTTCAGCCACATGCAAAGGATGTAATCAGGTATTTAACATTGATAATAGCTCAGATGTAGAAACTGTTGGTGGTGTGCAAAAGGACATAAATGTTCGGGCTGTATGGGGTAGCATGGTAACAGGTGGGGGCTGCTCATCATTAAATGAACTAATGGGAACACTTGGCGTCCCTGGAATAACTGAGAAGAAAAATACTGCACTGGAGAATGAAATTGGTGAGTGGTGGAAAAAAGAAATGGAGAAGGATATGATACAGGCTGGAATTGAGGAAAAGGAACATGCTATTGCCACTGATAGTTACTTTGAAGGAGTTCCGTCTGTGACAATAATATGCGATGGTGGTTGGTGCAAGCGAAGCCATAAACATACATATAATGCGATGGCTGGTGTAGGGGTTATTTTTGGAGCCTACTCTAAAAAACTTCTTCATATTGGTATCCGAAATAAACTGTGTTACATTTGCAGCAGAGCTGAGACACAAAGTGTTGATCCTCCTGAGCACCAGTGCTTTAAAAATTGGGACCTCAGCTCCCAGTCAATGGAAAGCGATATACTTTTGGAGGGGTTTTTACAGTGTGAAAAGGTACATGGTGTCCGCTATATGAAAATGATAGCCGATGGTGATAGTAGTGTTTATGCGACAGTCACACAGCAGGTGCCAGTATGGGGGCCTTACATAAAGAAGTTAGAATGTGCCAATCATTCTTGCAAATGTCTAAGAACTAATTTAGAAAAACTTGTAGTTGAAAAGCCTCAGTATAAGGGAAAGGGAAAATTGACATTAGGAAATAGGGTTCGAATAGTTATGGGTGTGCGAGCTGCAATTAGGATGAGGAGCAAAGAAGAAGACAAAACAGAAGCATTACAAAAGTTACGTCAGGATATTAAAAACTGTGGCAAACACGTTTTAGGTATTCATGACCAGTGTTCCACTGATTTTTGCAAACATAAAAGTAAACTATCTTCAAAAAACACAAGTACTGAACGTGAAGATAATGAAGATGAAGAAAGTGACATAATAAATGAGCAGTGTAGCATCTGGCAGGATGTGTTAAAAGAGCCAAGTGAAGTAGAAATTGAAGATTTACGAAATGGTGGGAATGACATATTGTGTAGAAACGTGGATAAAGAGCTATTGACAGATTTGTTCTTTTTATTAAATAGAATGGCAGATAAAGCAGATCGCCTTTTAGGGAATTTCACGTCTAATTTGGCAGAATCCTGGATGCACATCAGATGCAAATTTGATGGAGGGAAAATGACCAATAAATGTTTTAAGGGATCGTTCTATGCCCGCTGCTATGGCAGCGCACTAAGGTCAGCCGAAGGGCCAGCTTGGTCTCCAGTTGTGTACGGGAAGGTAACCGGCAAGAGGCCCGATTCGGTTTTTATAAATACTTATAGGACAAGAGCCAGTAAATATCATGCCTCAAAGAAAGCTCAACAAAAGCCTGCAAACAGACTTAAAAGACTGAAAAGGAAATATGCAACAACAAAAACAGGTAAAAGTAAAAAAGCAAAGGCAGATTATGGGGAGCATGTTTTAGTAGACACCGAAGATGTAAGTACTTCAGAATTGGAACGTAAATGCACTGAATTCTACCAAGAACAGGTACTTGTGGATAAAACAGCCATATTACAGATAGAAAAAAGCACAACCTCTCAATCTGAAAGCTCTGAATGGAAACTGGAAAGAAGGAAAAGACTAACAAGCTCAAATTTTGGTGAAGTTATGTCGAGAAATGTAAACAACAACGTCCATGCATTAACTAAACGCCTCCTATATACAACTTTTAAAGGTAATAAGTTCACAATGAAAGGACTCAGTGAAGAAAAAAATGCACGCATAGAATATGTTAATTTAAAAAATAAGAATGAAAAGATTGTAAAAGACATTACATTGACTGGTCTTGTAATTGATGAAACCAACCCATTTTTAGCAGCTTCATCAGATGGAATTGTACAGTTGAATGATGGCAGTGAAGGATTGATTGAAATAAAGAATTTGCTTCAAACTAAAGTTACGATGATAACAGAGGCAGCCTTAAATGACAACCAATTCTGTTTGAAAATGTGCAAGAATGAATTAGTCCTGAAAGAAAACCACAAGTTCATGTACCAAATTCAAGGACAGCTAAATATACTTAACATGAATTGGTGTGATCTTGTAATACGAAGAACTAATCCATATGACATCGTTATTCTAAGAGTGCATCGCGATGCCAATTTATGGACATATAGCATGGTTCCAAAGCTTAAGGCGTTTTACTTTTCCCATATCCTTCCTGAGTTGTCTGTTCCGAGATACAACACAATCACTGGAATCAGAAAACCAGCAATACCCTGGGTAGGTATTTTGGGTTGAATGTACAGAAGGAGCAGTTACTGCTAATTAGCAATATTTACATCGTATATCAGTAAAGTTCAGTAAAAATACACAGATTGTATTAACGCATACACTGGATACAATTTCGACAGAATTGATGCTGTATATTAAAATTAACCGATTTATATGCAGGAACAAAATCGCTGTTATGCACTTTTTGCACTTATTTGACCCGGCCAGGGCACTAGTCAGCTTTTGGGGGCCTGGGGACAGGGCCCTGAGGAAGGGGAATTTTTAGATGTTTTCATATCAAAGGGGAATTTGTAAGAAACACAAATTAGTGTGTGTTTTTTTTATTATTTAAGTGGCACGAAGAATGTACCATTCCACATTACAAAAAGTATGCTGTTTTCCTATATTGGAGTTTTAAATGTTTTTTTGTGTTTTTTAGAGGGTAAAATATATCCAGGAAAAGGGGAAAATATATACTTTTAGTTTTCGGCCCCAAAAACGGTCAAACGAGGGCCCTGACCCCCAACACATAATAGTGAGGGGATGTAATTGTATATATAGCATTAGCCATGTCCGCCTGAGTGTCTGTCCATTACGAAACTTTTCTGTCTATGTCTCCTCCCACATTTTTCAACCGAATTTTTGAAAACTTTACAGAATGCTTTAATAGCTACGATGTGAACATGTCCATATGGATCGTGTATTGGCAATGTTTTGTCGTAAAATGTTATGTTTTCTGCTTGTTGATGTTTTGTGGGAATTTCGGATTTTGGCATCCATGGCATCGGTGTGCCATGGACACATTTCGAGCGTTTTTGTGTCACCTTTTCGGAGGGAAAAAAGCAGTACATACGGATCACTTTCTCGTCCGTCCGTCAGCCTGTCCATTAGACCGTCCGTCACGAAAAGTTAACGTTGGCTACAACTTTCTCATTCCTTGATATTTCTTCATGAAACTTTCAATACAATTATACCCATCATGAGAACTTCAACATGACCATATTAAAATATAAAGGTGAAGGTCATTAGGCCAAACAAAATAATATGTGTGGTTCAGGTAACCCGACCAACCCTATTTATTTACCGCCGAATCGCCGACCGTATTTATTTTTTTCGGGATGAGAGCGAATTTTCGTGGGTAGGTTCGGTAAAGAGTACGAAACACTGTGAAGTACGAAACACCGCATAATACAACATGGCGGCGACCGTGTTCGCGTTTACTTTCGAAAGATGTATTCACGGCCCGGAAAAAAAAATGATGAAGGCAGTCGTGAACCCAGCTACATTGATCGATATATTTCAAGAAAATCACCACGATTCTGGCTTAAAACCAGTTCATTTCAGTGTTTCGCCTATAAGAATATGGGAGATGGAAGTCCCTTCGAGGTATTTGTTAAACATGTGACACGATCATGAACATATTTAAATAAAAGTGAAGCCGTTTTCTTTCAACTATGTACGTTATTAAGGGTGAAATATTATAATAAATTTTAATAGTTTAAATATCAATGTTCTCAAGAAGTGGATGGGACACCGTTCACTTATATACCGAGTGCAGACTTTGCATCTTTGCAACCCTCTTGTCAATTTCTTTTTAATATATTTCACTTTCAAAAATGACTTAAAAACAGATATGTGCATTTTTATTTTAGTCAAATGAATTTATTTTGCTCTGACATGCTACATTTTTTTAAAATATTGTCCTGGTTGTATAAAGAGCCAATAACCAAACAAACATATTAAGCAAAGTATTACAAACGTATTAAAACACTGTGTTTGACCTATTTTTGGAACGTGTCGAGAGAAAAAAATAAAAAAATAAAATAAAATCCCTACCTACCTACCCAATTTTTTTTTCCAATGTTACCTGAACCACACATATTATTTTGTTTGGCCTTATATGGGTTTAATAGTAACTTCTTTTTTCACGAAAAACTTACACCAGTTTGTCAAGGTCATTTATCTCGGTTTAAAACACCTTCTTATAATGACAAAGCGCTGACCGGCGACACGTATTCCACTGAACACCCATCTAGTTTAAATGTTATTCTTACTTTCCATTAAGGCGTAAAAAAAAAAATGTCTGTTTCTGGTTTCACCCTGTGAAAAAGTTAGGGTAGGTAGCTAGGAAAATGTGTTTTTTTTTTATATATTTTTTTTATATATACGTGTACTGAAAAGAAAAAGAAACGCAGGGTGCGTATTTCCGCTATATATTGCATATACTGCACACTTAATTCCATATATATTCCAAGGAAATCCCAAGATGTTTTGTAAAAAAAAAAAGTGCAGTTAGTTCAGGGCTTTTTTCCCTTATATAACAGAGGCCTGTAAAAGGCCTCTTCCCAACAGAAAATTGGACTGTTTTTTCCCAACTGTGGCAGAAATATTTCCCAATCGGAAAACAGCAGTCTCTCAGAATTGGAGAAAAAGCTTGAATTCTGCAGTGTGTTTTTGTCTGCTAAGTAAATTCCGACTTGGAAAAGTTAATAATTATGGTAAATAATGGATGACAATATAAATAAAGTATATTAATGTCATATTTACTTAGTTTATGAAACCTTGTATTTTTCCCAAAATGAGAAATAAGCGCGTTCTTTTTTCCCAAAATGGACAGGCCTGGGCCTCTTCCCAATTTTGTGGAAAAAAGCCCTGTAGTTAGAGAAAGGACACAACTGTGATGTTGTAGAGGTTTTAATCACAGTACACGTAACAAGAAATTCATAAATGCTGAAGTTTTGTCTTTGAAAAATCGAGCCAGTTCAGTACTGTATTTAATGTTAAGTGATTGCAACATTTAAAGCCTAAGTTTGCTCACCTGCTTGAGCCAAATGCGCATTTCTGACGTTTCTTTTTCCTTTCAGTATAGTTCGCATATATTATGCCATTTTTGTACTAAGGCAACTTCTTGATAACCTTTGCAAACAGTTTGGATCCAGATTAGATGCTTATCAACTCTGGCTAATAAAATTATCATTTGAATAAAAATATTTCTTGTTTGTAATTTTTTTTTCTTTTTTTTTTTTTGTCTCACTAAAAATATTTAGGGTCGGCGGTGAAAAAGTAGGGTCGGTCGGGAAACTGGAAACACACATAAATCTTTTGTAGGCCTAACTTCTATACAAATGAACACTATTAGTGTATTATTAAATTCTATTTCTTCAGTTCACTACAAGAAACCGGCAGTCACAAGGGAATACGACAAGCAGGAGCAAGAGCTCTGAACAACCATCAACAAAATCGAAATATGGAAAACAGGTATACATTTATGTAATACATGTATTGGTATTTATACCCCCGCATTCACAAAGTGAGGCCTATATAGAAATCACGTTGTCCGTAACATGCTGTCAAGTCGCGTGAACATTTTTATTACAAATGTTTAGGTGGAATTACTACTTTATGTATAGAATGTTACACATTTGTCTGTGTAATGTTCATAACTACAATGTGAAAATGTGGTTAAACACTGTCATTTTGCTGGAGCATAATACATGTACATGTACAATGATTAGTCTGATTTCATAATAGCCTGTACGAACATGTTAAGTATGTATTACCCATTAACAAAAATTCTGTTAAAATATTCTATTTCATGTAGTACTTCGTTTCATGGATAGTACACATGTACATGTATATCATTTGCATAAAGTTTGTTTTCCGTCACAACATTACAATAAACTTAACTATCATGGAAATTTACTACGAAAGAACATTGATATTACCCATTTTATCAAACAATCCTTTTCTTGGACGCAACATCTTTTTTCACACTAACTGGAAAACGTGCACACTTCAGACATTTTACTTCAATATTATGTGGTGTCATATAATGTTCTGGCATGCAATGACAGCAATGTGTATTTCGTAATATAAATGTATCACTTAATCGTGCTGCAAACAAGAGATGTGATATGATAAATGAACTTTTCAATTATTTATAACATCAGTACTTTGTAAATTAAAGGCAGTATTGAAGAAACCAGATAACACCTCCAAACACAGGGAGCCGTCTGACAGTCAGGCAAAATCTGATAGAACACAAGCTGCAAGTAGCGACAACAATGTACCGGGCACATCATCCGATTCAAATGTGACAAACAGGTAACTATTCATATATGTACTATTGTATATTAATTACTGTGTATAGATATTCAGTGCAGTATTTTTTTAAAGAAGAAATAAAAACCTTGGTCATTTTAACGCTTGCTTTATTGATGTAATGTTTGATTATGCACATGTATTCTCACAGAAATGATTAAATTGCAGAAGAAGAAGACAACTGAAAGTAAAATTTGTGGGGCGCAGAATCAACCACAATTGGGAAGATGACAATGGCACTGAACACTGGTACCAAGGAACAGTGACTTCAGTTGTGTCTGGTACAGATGGTGACCCCAAGGCTGTATATGAAGTGTATTATGACCATGATGACCAGTGCTATGATGTCGACAATTTACTAACCGACTACATTGATGGTTCTTTAAAGTTTGCAGACGTATAGGTATGTGTTGATTTCTGTTCTACATCTATGATTCTATTTTTTAGAACGACGGACATATAACATAACATAACTGACATACATATCGAGTTTTATTGCATTTTGCCTGCCGCTTGAACAAGCGAAACAGACATAAACCATGGGAATTGGATCATAGTTATTATCGATTACACTTATGGTTATTCAGTGCATCAATCAGTAGTAACAGACATACTTTCTTACAAACTTGTATTTATAAATTAGTAACTGCCCTATAAGGCCTATATTAAAGGTAATACATTTCACATCCATATTATACTGTTAATAATTTATCATCAAATTCAACTGTGTAGATTAGGTTATTGAAAAATATATAATAAGTTTTTATAAAACATTACAGATCTCTGCATCACTGGTATTAAAAACCGTCCTTCATCACAAAGTCACCAGCTCCCATCAACCAGCACTGGTGGATTAACTTGGCAGGATTCATCTTCCACAGTATGTAAGCAAGTTCGAAAACCAGCCAGATCGGACCAGTAACAGCGGGTTATGGTATTTTAACTTGCAAGTAACTCGCAGGCCAATCAGGGTTTACTATGTCTGGCTGCTGATCAGTTATTTTCCCCAAAACACCCGTTTGTCACATAAATGGAATGGTCTTAATTCAAAGAAAGAACAGTCCATTATATATATGTAGCGGGTTAAGGGTTAAATGTCGAAATACGATTGGGTTATGGTATTTTAACTTGTCCCACAATTGTTTCTATATTTTAAATATGACATGTAATATGTTAAACGGTGGGTGACATGA